>AFIR01000904.1:0-13287 GCA_000223685.2 Zymoseptoria pseudotritici STIR04_4.3.1
CCCGCCCCCCTCATCGCGGTAGTCCTCTCCTCCACCGCCCAAGCATTCTCATAAAACCAAGCCAACACCGCGTCCCGATGAACCAGCCAGACGTAATCTTTCCCCGCTTCTTTCAACCAGGGCTCAGCGTTGCACGCCGATGTGCATTTTTCGTCGAGGAAGTAGGTGAGGAAGTGGTGTCGGTCGGAAGGGGAGAGGCCGGAGAGGCGGGAGCGCAGGTAAGGGAGCCAGTGGGTTGTTATGTAGGATGCGTAGCTGCGGCGGTTGGGTTGGGTGAAGGGGAGGTAGGGGGGTTTGGGGAGGCGTTTGGGGCAGCGGTGGAGGGGGTAGCCGAAGGTTTCGGAGGGTTGGGTGGGTTCGGAGGGTTCGGAGGGTTCGTTGTGTTGGTTGTGTTCGTTGAGTTCATCAAGTTCGTCGGGATAGAAAGATGGAGACGAGAGGCTGGTTGGGTTAAGGGAGTCCTCCTCCTCCTCCACTGGTGGTGAGGTTGCAGTTGGTGGTTCAAGGGCCCTCTTCTTTGAAGACAGGCCGACGTGGCGGAGGCTGCCACGCAGGAACGACCGAAACGAGGCAGTGGAAAACTTTCTCTTCTTCTTCGGCCTTGGATTGCTGCTTGCGCTGGACCTGGTCGTACGGGTTGGTGGGGAGGGGGTGTTCGCGTGGACGCGAGCGAGAGGGGGAAAGCCCAGGTCGTCGAGGTTTGGAGATTGTGGAGAGTCTGCCATTTTTTGGGGACCTTGGGTGGTGCGGTGGTGTTGAGAGTTGACCTTGTCTGCGGTTTTGGGTTGGGTTTGCGAGAAGGGAGGGGAATAGGAGGAGATGGGGATGGAGAATATACCTCTTCCATTGCCATCTTCTTCGGACATGCCGCTGGACGTACCTCTGCCATAATATTTGGACGTACCTCATCCAGCGTATTCGGTCCATGGGATCCAATCGAACGAGCCAATGGTACGGCCATATTGAATCGGGTTATACAGATAGACGTCTGTGCCTGGACTCCTCCCATGGAATCAGGCGATGTTGCAGCCCGTAGTCGAGTCCAACCAGCGGCATAGATCTGGTACATAGAACCATGATGTCCATGGGTAATAGCTGTATGCATGACGAAGGATTCGAGGAGGAGTAGTAGGAGTGGTTCTGGATTGCCATGTGCTTCGGGAACCAGAGCCGTGGTCAACAAGTGCTAGATCCAGGGGAACGACGAAGGCTAATGGTTCCTAGGTATTCGTTGAAGCTGGCGGGATTTGGTAGCTTCGGCCACCGAGAAGGGATGCCGCGCTTTCTCGAAGTTTGATCGTCGGAGATTCATGGCAAGGGACGACGGGATTAGTACGGACATGAAAAGAGAGGATGTCTATAACGTGAAAAAGTCAATATTTCTTTGAGGCCGGCAGAAGTGCTCAACTATCTCACATTCGCAATAGTGAGGTGTTCTGAAGTATCAATGTGATTGATTCAGGATACTAATGCCCCTTCCGCTCCCTCTCGCTGGCCGGCGCATTGCGTGGGACGATGTTGTGCCGAAATAATGGCTGGGACCAATGCGAAAAAATGCAGCCCTCGAGGCCGGTCCATCCCGCTCTGAAGCTGACAATCGCCTTTTCGCCTCGCGCCTGGCATCTCCCGTGCCCCGTCTACTCGTCGTCGCTCGCCGCCATGTCTGCCGAATGCTGCGCCAAATCTCTGTCAATCTTGCGCCCGAATTTCCGTCTCGAAACCGGCTCCGGCGAAGTCGAAGATTGCACCGAGTCCCGCGCATTCTACCGCGGTCTCTTCGACAACCGTCGCTCGCTGTCATCGTCATGTCCATAACCATGGTATTTCCTTTTCCGCTGCCGCATCCCTGGCGTGCCACTGCTCGTCTCGATCCTCATCACGTCTCTACACATCTCAATCATCAGCAAAATCCGCTTCTGGATCCGCATCGTCATCATCAATGAACCCTTCGTCTTCTGCCGTGTACTTCTCGCCGGGAGCTAGACCTGCGCGAGCACTCGGGTGGGGTTGCGGTTGGCGCATCGAGGAGCGGGGAGGAGCGGGACCGCGGGTGTCGGAGGTTTCTTTGGCCACGGCGTCGCAGGCGTCGATCCAGTCTGAGTATACATCGACAGGGACAGAGAGGTCTGGAGGTCATGTGTCAGCGACGCGTTGAGTGAGAACAGAGAGACAACTTACAATTAACGCTGGTCTGGAAGTTCTGGTTGCATGCTTTGCAAGAGAGGTTGCCGACGCCTTGCTTCTTGTCGATCTTGACGGTTACGGAGGACTCGTTGTTGCAGAAGACGCACTTGAAGGCCACGGCGAGAGCTTCGCGCTGGATGGCGTCAGTCGTGAATGAGGTGGTTTGCGCCGGGGCGTGGGAAGGGAGGAGTGTACCTTCTTCGGGCCTTGAGGCTTGGAGGACGACTTGCGTTTACCCTGTTATTGTCAGCATTGATGTCGCGGAGGCGTTATATCAGTGCGCATACCATGTTTGCTGTATGAGGTTGTTGTTGTAGTAGTGGAGACAGTTGTGTCGATGGAATTGGAAGAAGGAAGTTAATGGCAAGAGGTCGAGATGCGCCAGCGTCATTAGCGCTAAACCTTGATTTTGAGCCGCATACCGCTTCCCTCTCCACATCGGCGAGCGCCTATCGTGTATCAAACATCAATCAGAACACGTGCTAGTCGAAACATGTGACCTTCTATAGCGTTGTCCGCTCCATACATCCATCAAGCTCTTCCTTCTCTTGTACGATCAAACTGCTTCGTTGTACCAATTGCTTGCTCTTTGCGATCCCGTGTTTGGCATATACGTGGAATGCTTGCTTAACCTCAGCCAGTCCAAGAGATAACAGAACCCAGAATTCCCCTTTCTGGACTCGCCAGACCACAAGAATCATGGACGTCAATGCAAAGCTCGACGCCATCCTCACCAAGCTCACTCAGCTCGAGCAAGGCCAAGCAGACCTCAAACAGAAAGATGCCACCCTCTCCACTACAATAGAAGCTATCAACGGCCGAGTGAACGCTCTCGCAGGAGTCAAACTATCGAGCTCCGGTGTCGCCCACGATGCCTCCTATCCCAGCCCCAAATTCGGTCCCAGCAGTCCCAAACTCCCACCTCGCGGCCACCACCAGCGAGACAGCATCAGCTCCATCGACGAGACAGCCAAGGAACCCACCAACAGCACTGCAGAACCAACCCCAGACTCCGCTACCGCCATCCGCCGTCCAAGCGTAGCAACCTCCAAAATCATCCTCACCTCCTACCCCGGCCAATCCGGCGTCGACCCCCTCCCCATGTCCTGGGGCGCCTCCTCCCCTCAAGTCCGAGGCCCCGTAGTCGTCTCCCGCAACCCCTCCACCATCCGCCGGCGCAACGCCATCGGCGCGCACGGCGGCTCCTACAGCATTTACTACGCCCTCGCGGTAGCCGCGAAACAAATCGACACAGCCCACAAACCAGACTACACCAACACCGAACCCGCCGTACACATCGGTCCCTTCCCCGCATGGTCAGACCCGAAGAAAATCGTCGCTATGGATCCTCTCGGCCACCTCGCGCCGTGGATGTTCAAGGACATCATCCGTGAGGAAGGAGTGGAGATTCGTCCGACCATCGCCATCACGAAAGCGCACATGAAAGTCCCGGAGCTGGAAGAGAGTGTACGTCTCGGTCGTCTCGTGCCAGATGGGAAAATCTGCCTCAACGAAACCGGCGAGCTGAACGTCACGAAATTCGCCGTCGAACCAGTGTGGTACCTCCCCGGTGTCGCTGAGCGCTTCGGAATCGACGAGGGGACTCTCCGACGATCCCTCTTCGAACACACGGGCGGTTCATACCCCGAACTCATCACGCGGAATGACATCAAACTCTTCCTGCCTCCCATCGGCGGACTGACAGTCTACTGCTTCGGTGACCCGGAGAAGATGTCCAATCCGGATGTCAAGTTGAGTCTACGTGTACACGACGAGTGTAACGGAAGCGACGTCTTCGGTTCCGACATCTGCACATGTCGTCCATACCTCATCTTCGGAATCGAGGAAGCAGTCAAAGAAGCGCAGCGAGGAGGCAGCGGAGTGGTAATCTACTTCCGCAAAGAAGGACGAGCACTGGGTGAAGTCACAAAGTATCTCGTCTACAACGCCAGGAAGCGAGGCTTAGATCGTGCGAGCGAGTACTTCAAACGGACCGAGAACATCGCCGGTGTCAAAGACAGTAAGTCCTCCCCCTTCCTTTCCCACCTACCTCACACCCTTACTGATCTCCTGCAGTGCGCTTCCAAGCCCTCATGCCCGACATCCTACACTGGCTCGGCATCACCAAGATCGACCGCATGATGTCCATGTCCAACATGAAGCACGACGCGATCGTGGAGCAAGGGATTCCGATTCACGAGAGAGTTCCGATTCCGGATGAGATGATTCCGGAGGACAGTAGGGTGGAGATTGATGCGAAGATTCATGCGGGGTATTGTAAGTCTTCCCCGTCCCTACGTGGTGTGCGGTCGTGGTGAATTGTGAGGTAATGAGGACAGTTTGCTGACCTATTCGTGTACAGTCACGACAGGCAAGATCATGACGGTGGAGGAACTGAACGAGGTCAAAGGCAGGGCTTGGGAGGATGTAGATCACTAGACTCCAGGGTCTACCAAAGTCTAGTTTGAGAGGATGCAATCGGTGAGATGGAGACAGAACAGTACTTATGACTCCGTATCGTGGCCGCCTGAGGAATGCACGGCCAAGGCTCTGCATGAGGCGGTGGTGGTCCAGACTCGAAGCAAGCTGGCAAGACCGTACAGCAAACACATGCCTGCGAGAATGGCCGGTCGATCTGCCACTTCACGGCAGACAGCTCCAGGTCATGCTGTTCTCCCTGCTGGACTGAGCTCGGAGCAAGACATCGAGTAGTTCGCCGATCGCAGTTCACGCGAATGGAGCCACGATCTTCTTGCCCTGGAGGGTCTGGACTAGATAGGCAGTTCTTTGCAGTAGCTTACCGAACGTGGAGACCCATCGATAACCATGCTTCCCTATCAGTCGCAAACATGTCTTGGCTCAACATCGGGGCGACATGTATGCCACGGTGTTCGGCAGAGCATCCCACCAACCATGTTTCTGCCGTCACACATCCCCCGTTACTTTCATGCACAAAGGTAGAGGATTTACCCGATACGGAGCTCGGATCCGGTGGTGGGTTACGGGGACTCCGTATTCGTCGACCATAGATACAGCGTTCGTGTACGAATCGTGGTGAGCTGGCCACTTGCTTTCCAGTTTTTGAGCGCGATGTTGCGGTGAGGCCACAAGTGAGACATAGTTGGGCTCGACTGCATTCCCAGAATGCGTTCTGATCGCGATGACTCGGAGGGTTGTTCTGAATGTCGGTGTGCGTGGACAGGCATCGGAGTATCGCACGAGTTGTTGCCGGTTGGCCGGGAGTCGAAAGTGCAGGCCTCTTTGGAGTCGATAGTCTATCTGCTCTGTGATCAGATCCACGTAGCAGTAAACGGCGGAGCAGTGTCGTCAGACTGTAAGTCAGCGCCCAAGAGCGGAGCGTGGAGTTGCTTGGCATGCATTTGCATGTGAATCTGTACCAAACAATACTCCAAGCATGCGACCCGGCAGATCTTGCCGGGCTGGAACACACTCCCTGCCAGCAGCGACAAACAACGTCCACCTCTAGACCCTCTACTCCGGCGCATCGATTCGCTCTACCTCTCCGAAGGCGCCCGGCAGCGGCGACGACCCCATGCATCGCACATGGCGTGGCACATGGTAGCTGCAGCACCAAGCCCGCCTCGCCCCGCCCGTACAGCCTGCCTGCCGTGACTGCCGATGAGGGTTCTGAGGGATTCCATGGATGTACGCTGGCACCAGCGGGAACTGCTCGCGTGTCCGTTGAGGATACTGTTACTACTGTAAGCTTGCCACTATGTTCGGGTCGACAGCTCAGCGGACAGAGGGAAGGGAAGGGGGGAGCTTGTCCCCTCACAGGATCGAGACGGATCTGATCTCACGCAACGTGGACGCCATCTGCAGCATCAGCGCAGCACATCCCCATCGAGAGCGGGACTCGGCGGGCACGGAAGGGCTCGGTATGCATCCTTGCACTGCCTGTTCGCCAGCATGCTAGCATGGTAGCACGGTAGCAAGGGCGTGACTGGTCGGCGGGTGCATCCAAAGCCAAGGTGCGGTAAGTCCCAAGTAGTCCAGATTCCCAAGGTAAGGTAACAAACAGCACACGAGCAAGGTTTCCCGATCCGATCCTGGGCGGCGCGCGCGCGGTGTTGACATGACAGCTCAGCTTTGCTTCTGCTCGGCGGCCCAAGACGGAGATGTGGAGGGCTCTGATTCGCACTTGAAAGGGTTCGCCAATTGCTCCGGTTGGTGGTAGTGAGGGGTTGGGGGGAGCTGTGGGTAATATACAGGTACTTTGAGCTAGTGCTAGGATCATGGTGACGAGTCGACGACACGGAGGCTTATGGATGGGGTGGGAACGAGGCTCTGCTTGAGTAGCTACTTCTTAATGGGGAGGTACCTCGACCCTTTGTCTCTGCTTTCTTCTCAACTTGCCCAACGTTTACACCAAGAGGTCTTAAAGACTCGAGAAAGACTCTCGAAGACGACAGACATTGCAAGCACTGCCATCTGTTCCATTCCTACCAACCTCACCTTCCCCGCAAGTACAACGAAACCATGGCCAACAAACTCAAACAACCCTCCCTCACCAAGCCCTCCCTAACCCCACCGCACCTCGCCCGCCAACACTCCTACTCCACCCGTCAAGACAACATCCACCACTCTGACGCAACCTCAGTACTGTCCAACATCTCCTCCCGTCGTTCCACCCCTCCCCGCAGTCCGGACGAAAGACCACAGACGGACCGAAGGGAGAGCTGGGAGGACTGCAAGCTGAAAAGGGAAGGGTATGTCAGTTTCCCGGACTTCGATCGACTGCGAGCGATGGGAGAAGGGAAGAAAGTGTGAGGAATGTGGGATGGGAAAGTGGGTCTTGAGGACGGGCATTTGGCTTTGGAAAGGATGGATTGCGAAGACACTCCTTTGACGTTTTGGAAGATTGAGACAGGGAGGAGACGATCACACGAATTTCGAAACGAACCGCTGGAAATCCGGATGAAGCTGCTCAGGACGGTCGGTCGGCCGAGAGCTGCTGCTGCTTGCAGTCGGACGATCTTGATTCACAACCGACCGACTCAGATCCCATCGCTTTCAGACAACAGCATCAGCCTCGTCCTGAGAGCACCGGAAGGAGACCACGAAGGGAGAACGATCCATTCCGTTCTACACCAACCCACTCTCCGATGGGGAGAACTTCCTCTCCCAGCTGCTGTCCGCCACGCGGAGGGAGAAAGCGGGATCTCGATGAAGCAGGCAGGCGGCCGAAGAACTTCATGGATGCGCGAGATGGAGGGAAGAAGACGAGCATCGGCACTCATGTCGCAGGTGGATGTAGTGTTCCCACAAGTAAATGCGGATCGGTTCGTTCTTCGTGTTGCTTCCCAGCGAGTACGTCTAAACGTAGATGGTGCGGAGAGAGGATCTGTAGTGGCGTCAGCGAGATGAGAGTGCTTGCGTACGAGAGCACTGTGGAAGCTCGGATGACATGGAGGACCAGGCACGAGTGATTAGATAGGCAAGCAAGCCCTTCAGTCATCTTTGTTCTCATTTCGTTGCTACAACGCCATTCGGCTTGCGTTTCTTGCGTGAAGCTACCGTAGCCCCCCACGTCGGCTGGTACGACATCCTACGCATTGCACCATTCTGCTTGCATTGCCTTGCCACCATTTCACTTTTCGAATTTCGTAGGGTCGCATTTGTCCCTGCCCACTCCTTCCGCCCCGGCCAACAGCTTCTCTCCTCCATCAGCTTCGTTTTCTAATCATACATGTTTTGAGCGTCGTGCTGACATAGAGTGAAAGCACGACAGTAGTCGAGGTGGGAAGGCATTTAGCAGCGTCTCGGGAGCGATCGTTCGGGTGTCCTCCGGCTGGAAGCTGCGCCTTGGTGCAGGCGATCCGGATGTGGAAGGCGCAAGATCATGCCCTGTCGCTGGAGGCATAAGTCGCCTGGTCGCAAGTGTCGTTTCGAATCCTGCTGCTCCGCGCGCGCAATGTTCTCAATGAGCGTCCAAATTCGAAGATCCAGCTACGGTACGTTCAGGCCAGGACAATATGCATATGATCGCCGTTTCCAAACGCACGTCCGCAGCTCGGACATTTCCTCCGCCGATCGGCAATGAGTTTGTTGACACAGGAGGAGCAGAAGACATGGCCGCAAAGCTTGATCACGGTATCGCGGATGTTAGACGTGCAAATTGGGCAAATGGCGACTTTCTGTGATGATTGTTAGCAATTTGTCTTCATCATGTTAACTCTCAGACTCAGCACTCACCCGCCAATCGTCCGAATTCGTATTGCTGATCGCAGCTTTGCTCTTCTTCAGCGCCTCGTACTGCTTCTTCGCATCGTCGAGTCGGACTTTGGTCTTCTCCAGCTCCAGTTCGGCCTCGCGCTTGGCTTTGGCATTCGCGAGATTCTCCTTGTCCTTTGCACCCACGGCTGTCTTCAGCTCGTCGACGCTCTTTTTGAAACCCTCGACGGACGTCGTGGCTTCTTTCAGCTTCTGCTCGCTAATGCGATGTTGGCTCTCAAGCTTGGTGAGTCCGTCTTTCGCCTCGGCAAGTTGTCGCTCGTAGTTTGTGCACAGCTCCTTGGTCTTCGAGTCGGTGTCCTTGAGAGTTGCGACCATTTCGCTGGACCTCGCGTTTTGAGATTTCAGTTGTCGAAGCTCGGCTTCTTTCATGTCCTTTGCTTTCATCGCAGCGAAGTACTTTTGATCTGCCTTTGCCTTCTCGGCCTGCAATCTTGATTTCTCTTCTTCCCAAACACCAATCTCCTCAAGCTTCTTCGTCGCGAGCACTTGGGTCTTCTTCCACGCGGCTTCCATCGATGGCAGCTCGTTGCTGAGCAGAGCGTACTGGCTGGTGAGCGTGCGAAGTTTGGACTTCAGTGAGTCGACATCAGCGTGGTCAATGTCCTCTGCTTCTTTCGCCTCCGCCTCGCCCAGCTGCAATTCCAAACGCTGCACGTGAGATTCCAGTGCACCAATTCGCAGATCCCGAGCTTCGGCGAGTTCGAGTGCTTGCTTGTGCGCATTCCGACTGTTGTCCTCTCCAGCTTTGAGAATGCTGATCTCGGCACCTAGCTGGTCGCGCACGTGGCGTATGCGAGCAAGATCCGTCTCTGCGCGCGCGGCAGTCGCTTCATTGTCCAGGGAATGGTCGCGGCTCTCGTCATCCAGTTGTACCCGATATGAAGTGCGTTCAGCTTGCAATTTCTTTGCCTCCTCCCGAAGTTGCACATTGGTAGCCTCCAGATCATTGACTCGTTTGATGACATCCTCATGCTGTGACTTGAATGTCTTGAACAGGGAAGTCTCTGCGTAGCTGTCATCCGTAAGGCTAGCAAGCTTTGTCCGCGCGGCACTCAGTTCATTCGTCAAGCGCTCATTTTCAACCTCGATTTCTTCAAGCTGCGCCTTTTGCTTCTCAGCAGCCGCCACGGCTTCCTTCCGAGCGAGCTCAACTTCAGCACTGGCCGCGCCGTTCTCAACGTCTCCGTTGGTGTCGTTGTGCTCCCTCTTTGGTGTCGCGGATGACTTTGCATTGGTCGGAGACACATTCCCAGCATTCCCGCCCATGATCGCCTGCTTTTCCAGCTTCTGTACTTGAGCGCTCTTGACACGATCCAGCTTCCTCTCGGCGATCATGTAGCGACCCATGGCTTGTTCAAGTCGGTCATACATGGAGTCCTTTTCGTCGATTGTTCTCCGCAATTCCACAGCATGTTCCTTCTCCTTGGCCAGAAGTTCATTCAACTGCTTACGCAAGTCCTCCACATCCGAGCTGGCTGAGGGAAGGCGGCCGAAAAGGTCGGTGATCGCATCTTTGATACTGCCCGACCGAGCCTTGAGGTGTTCTGAAAATGCCTCGCTGTCCTCGAACTGCAGTGCCGACTTGTACATCTCTTCTCCTAATCATATTCTCAGCATGTTTCTTTCTCACGTGACGGTTGTGGATATTTGTGGAAAGGTTGTCATACCGGCGGTCGCGGTCGCGCTCGGCGGTGGTGTCGGTAGCATTTGTGATGCAAGCACGCGGACCTCGTCGAGGAGTTGTGCCCACCAGGCATCGATGGTTCGGAGGTGGTCATTGTGATATCTTGCCTTCTTTTGAAGATCGCTGAGTTGGTCATCGGCATCCTTCTTCTGGCGCTTGTACTCTTTCATCTGTCGGAGAATGGCGTCCTTTTGGTAGTCCTGTGGTAGAAAAGGTCAGCAGATTTTCGAGGACACATTGCAGGTGACAGTGGAATGCGGACCTCGACATCGCGCTCTTTTTGCTCGTCCATGCGCATCGTGGAGCCATTTTCGTCCTTGAGACGCTTGCGACTCGGCGCAAGATCGTCGACATCGGCGATGAGAGCCCGCTTACGGTCATCCATCTCGACCTTGTCTAGAGATGGGATCGTAGGATGTAGAGCCTTTGTGGCGGGCATTGAAAAAAGCCAGGCTGTCACCGGCTATGGTCGTGAGCCCTCTGCCTCAGCTCTCAGCTGCTAGAATTATTGGCGCATAGAAGGAATAGTCCTGATGACGCCGGTGAGTATTTGTGGCGGCGTTACAGGGTGGTCGGATGTGTTGATGAAGGTCGTGTGCTTTGGTGGATGTGTTTCTTCAAGTCGAGGACTTCGAGATTGAATCTCCTTTGCGGGAGTCGCCGTCGCGCCTGCCGAACTTTAGCCGCGATTAGATAAGGTAGCAGGTGCCGCGGACTCCAACAACTTCTTCAACATCTTGCTGGTCCATTGACACAACAATGACACTCATTCCACGATAGCAAGTAATACGAAATGCCGCCTGGACTGATCAGTTCCGCCGCGCCTGGCAGAAAGGCCGCGCCAAAGGCTGCACCTCGTCGTCGAGCACAACCTCCCGCTGGACCACCTCCGTCTGCACAACCAGCACCAACAACTACACCGAGTGTTCCTCCTCAATCGCCTCCTCCGACTCAGCCTGTTACGACATCTGCACCTGCTCAAGAGCAACAGCCTGCACGTGAAGCGCCAATTGCTCAGCAGCCACAGCCTCATCCTCCACGACCGAGTGAACCCGCACAAGAGCCGATTGTAGAACGTGAACAACATGATGCGATCGTGTCCGATGCTCTCCCGACGCCAGAATCAACTCAGGCATCTGAACAAGCAACGCAAAGACGAAGCGAGGTGGGCCCTAGTAAAGACGTGATAGGTGACCGGGCCGAACAACAAAGTGAGGTGGTAGGAGAAGAGACCAGGGAACGACGATCGCAAGAGCCAGTTACGCAGAGCGTACCCGCGACAGCACAGCAGAAACAGCCGACAAGCAGTGCGGTATACGTGCCGCCCACAAGCCGGACCGCTGCTCCAGCGACCGCTCTACCCGGACCTCCTCCCAAACGACCAGCCGTTGATGCGCCAGAGACCGCAATTCGGAGACCTGCGAAGAAGACGAAGAGATCCTCAGCAAGAAGCAATGCCACCGTTCAAGCTGTCGTTCAAGGTGAAGAGGATACAACGGCCGGTGCAGCACAGGAGGATACCACAGCACAACCGGAGAGTCAACCTGCGCCGAAACGCAAGGCAGCCGCACGAAGGAAGCCTGCTGCACCAAGGAAGAAGAAAACTGCGGTCGCAGCGTCAAGTGCAGCGACCGTTACGGCAGGGGAGGATGTAGAAGGAGGGGCGGAGACAGCTGCAGGCGTAATTGGGACGACCGAGACAGACGCCGTGGGAGGCGCCGAAGTCGATGATGCACAAGCCGAGGCAGAGGCGCCTGCAGCGACGCAGCCGAAGAAGCGAAGGAAGCCTGCAAAGAGGAAAGCAAAATCAGCAGCGACTGTGGCAGCAGAAGACGATGGCGAAGGAGCAGCGCAGACTGCAGAGAGGCAACCGGAGGTGGAGGACGATGGAAACGAGTCTTCAGACCCAGAGCTGCACGAAATCGACCCTAACAAGGTCTCATTGTGGGATATTAGTCACGATGCGCGACACGGCAAAATGTCCGAACGTGGCAAGAAAATGGCCGAGATCAATTGGGACAAAGTCGCCCAAGATCGACGTGATGCCGCGAATGCACTCGTCGCGAATTTCCAACGCGAGCAGCAACTAGCAGAGGACAGAGCAGCTGGGATCGAACCCGATGCTGTCCCCTCAACCGAAGATGCAGCAGCTACCCGCGCCTCTCAAGCTCCAGGCGAAGACAACGCCACTCCCGCTCCTCCTGCTCCCGCCAACGACGACCTCGGCCTAGGCTTCATGCTCGATGCCGACGGCAACATCGTCGCCGACGAAGCAACCCTGACCTTCACCCGCGACGCGGCCGCCCAAGCCGCAGCCGCCGACTCCGCGCCCGTCGAAGAGTTCAACGACCTAACGACCAACATCAACCGCATGACATACATGAACCAAAACCGACGCGATCCCGCCGACCGCCTGCCCGCTTGGAAATGGAAATCCGATCCCTGGAGTGAAGACGAGACGGATAAATTCTACGAAGCACTGAGGATGTTTGGAACCGACTTCTTCATCATCAGTAAAATGTTCCCTCCGAAGACGAGGAGGATGATCAAAGCGAAATTCACGCGCGAAGAAAAGCTCGACCCGACGCGGATTGATGCCGCGTTGACGGGCAAGTGCACCACTCCGATGAATTTGGAACACTATTCGAAAGCCACGGGGAGAGATGTCAGCGTCTTCACGAAATATGACGATCTTCAGCATGTGCAGAAGGTTATTGATGAGGGAATGAAGGATCGGGAGGTGGCGTTGAGTGCGGACGCGAAGAGAGACGCGAAGGAAAAGGAAAAGGAGGCGAAGGCGAAGGAAAAGGAGAAGGCGAAGGAGGAGAGGAAGGCGGCGAGGAAGGCCAAGTCGAAGAAGGCGAAAGCTGGGATGGGTGGGTTTGGGGGTGGGATGGGTGGTGGTGGACCGGAGGAGGACGTTGCTGTTGAGGCGGACTAGCTTCCACCGGAGCATTGCATTGCGCAGAGACCATGATGTCGAATCACATTCATTGAAGCGGGCTTTGTTGCTCGTGCTCACTACTTCACGATGTCCATGTCTTGTGCATTCGACATATGATGACGCGAAAGACTGTTCCGCACATTCGCCGACCTCCTTCATCACCTTACATCCCATACTCCAATCCTAAACTCGCACCTCACCGCCCCCTCCCCCTCCC
>AFIR01000902.1:0-10713 GCA_000223685.2 Zymoseptoria pseudotritici STIR04_4.3.1
GTGGTGGAGGAGGACGGTCTGGGCCTGGTGGGGGTGGAGGGCCGGGTCTGGGTGGTGGTGGGCCGGGAGGAGAGATGAGACGACCGCCGCGGACGCCGGAGACGGATCTTGCGGGTCGGAGTTCGCCTTTCAGGTTGCAGGTGCCTGTAACGGAGAAGTCAGTGATGGCGTGAACAGGGGCGAGACGAGAGGACGACTTGCGATCCACGAGTGTACCATCGACACACCCCGTCGTACTCGCACACATCTCGATACACTGTCCAAACCACGACTCGGGTTCGCCTCTCATCGCAGCCGTGCCGATGTCTCCTCCTGGATGATCTAGACGACTGGGTCAGCGCATTGGATAAGCATGAGAAACCGGAAACCCTACCGATGTTACACTCGATCGCAAACCTCTCCCCGGTACTAGCCGTATACTCCCGCTCTCCACCCGAACAAGACGGACCAGCAATCGTCCTTCTCGCGGAAGAAATCGACGGATTCCTCTTGCTGACTTGTCCGACGTCACCTTTCAAGGAACATGCATTCCCCAACATTGAAACTGCGGCACAACCCCTCGTGCCATCACATGCTTCGACGCACTGCGTCAAGCCGGAAACCGTTTGTCGACCGATGTCGTTGCCGGAGTACTCCGTCCCACAGTCGATGACGAATTTCGAGTACGACTCGGCGGTGTAAGTGACGCCATTGCTGGCGGGGCAGGAGAGAGATGTTGAGCCCGGAGCGGAGGCAGCGGATGTCGTGGCTCGGGTTACGAGCCGGGCGGAGGAGTAGTTTCTGCGAGGGACTGCTTCTCCTAGGGTGGATTTTAGAGTGCCTGTCGATAGTCGTTAGCCGCATGTGCATTTGTTGAGTAGAATCAGTTGGTGGGCGACTCACAAGTCACGCCCGACAACGAAGCGTCTACACAACCCCGAGTCGTATCGCAGGTCAAGATGCACTCGTCCAAAGAGTCGACGCGAATCGTCCCAATCTCTCGACCTCGACGGTCGATGTCGCATTCGACTAGGAATTGCTGGCCCTGGCGAGTCGTGTAGAGTTTGCCATTGTCTCGGGGACAGGTCGCTTTGGCTGGTGCTGTGGTCTCTGCTATGGCTAGCGAAGTCAAGAACAGTGCCGCTATTGCGGACTTTGATGATTGGAAATGCATGATGTCGATACTCGGCGAGAGGATTGACAACTTTGCTGGTTGGTAGAGGAGAAGGCGGGCGAGGCCATGTTATGATAGGTAAAGTGTATACCGACCGCACGGCGTGGCATGTAAATGACGATATTGGAGCAGAACGATCCAGATGCGTTCCCGATGCCGTGGGATCGGTGTACTCCCAAATTCCTGCATGTGGGTGGCGGAATGCTGGGGAAACATCGGGAGCAACGTTGGCTTCTGATGCTGAGGTCTCTTCGAGAATAGAGAAGGAGAGAAATCAATCGTGTTTCTGACATCGCTGAAGAGGGTACGATGTACGAATCGTCGAGAGTGAAAAAGTGCAGATGGCGAAAAAGTTGAGGAGAGGAATCAAAGTGTTGACAGAGAGGGAATAGAGGGGAGGCTGACCGGTGAGGAGAGGGAGAGCAGGGAACGTCAGCGAATAGCTGGTATTACAGGGTGATCCAGAACATACTGCCCGGCTCTTCACTGCCCATATTTCTGCGCCATCTGAATCAACGCCCCATCCACCTCTTTCGGATGACTGAACGACAAGAAATGCTTCCCACCATCCACAACCTGCAACTTCGCATCCGGACTGTTCGTGAACAATTTAATCTCTCTCTCCGCATTCTTCACACTGTACACCGCGTCGTCGGTCCCATGAAGCCACAACACAGGACACTTCACATCCGACAGCCGCGAGTGCAGACCATCTCTCTCGGCGAGATTAATCGCCGCCATGCGGATCCTCCGTCGCCCGTCGTCGCCTTGGTAGTTGGACTTGATGGTTTGACGCCAGTATTCCCGGGTGTCGGTGTCGACGTCTTTGCCGAAGCCGATGTCGATTAGGAAGTCGCAGTAGGCGGTGTCGGGCTCGAAGGAGGAGGTGGGAGTGTTGGTGGTCCATGTGGAGATGCTGTCTTTGAGGAGGCCGGGGCCGTCCCAGCAGCCGAGTGAGACGGTGTGGGAGTTTTCGTTGTCGAGGGAGGTGCCGAGTGGGATGATGCCGGCGATCTGTGGGTTGGTCAGCGTGGAGTCGTGGTCTTGAGTTGGAGGGTTGACATACTTTCTCTGGCGCGAGCAGTGCCATGCGGACGGTGATCCAGCCACCTTGGCTTGTTCCAAGGACGAAGATCTTGCCGGTGATTTTCAACGCATCCAGTACCTGAAGGTTCATGATGGCAGTGTCCCAGTAGGTGAAGTTCTCCGACTTGGTCCTGGTTTGGCCGTGTCCAAGAAGTTCAATGGCAATTAGGTTCATGGCGTTGGTCAGATCCTTGTTGGCATACTGGCTGCGGTAGAGCTCCGAGCTGGTTGTGAAGCTGTTGACGAGGACAAGAGTTGGTTTGGAGGAGTCGTACGGCTGCGGCATTTGATAGGCCGCATCGATGCCGCCGAGATGAGGAACGTGGACAGTCTTTGTGTTGGGCATGATGGATGATTGTGTTTTGTATGCAGACTTGTGGAGTCGAAGTAGTCGTAGCAAGATGAAAGCAGAAAAGGAGAGACAGCCAGGAGATATATACCTGACCGCGAATACTCAGTGACAGCGGGTACCTCCTGGATTCAGTACCGCGACCATCGGCTGAACGGCAATATGGCATGTCCAGTCCCTGGTATGATCCCGCTGTCTTGTCTTCGTGAAAGACATTCGGGCGACATCCACAAGTGACGACACATTGCAGGCACAGAGGGTCTCTTCTTCACGGGGAGTAGTTCTACCCGTTGTCTCCTCCATACCCCGCATCAACAGAAAATGTTCTGCGGGGTTCGGAATGGCATATCGTGGTCGATGGTCATCGGAAGGTACGAGATACATGCACAGCCATCGCCGAGACTCGCACGAGTAGTTCTAGCATTGGATCGGCTCCTTCGGGATGTCATCGTCTCTGGGCATCGATGTCGGCCATACCGTACTGTTGCGGAGGCGGTGGGATCCGCAGATCCGCAGTGACAGACTTGATGCCGAGCTGATATCAGATGGAATTCGGCCGATGGACGATGTTGTTTTTGTGATGTCGGCGAGAAGAGGGAGAAAACGGGAGGATGTCCTCGTCGGAGGTGGCTCCGCTTCCACGCCAAGATCGACCCTGCAGATCTCCAGCAAGACGTCGGACTTCAAGAAATTTAAATCCGCAGAAGTGAACAAGTCCAACTCGACACTCCAGATATATCGACAATGTCAGACTCCGACTCCGACCAGGCCGGCGTGCCACTCATCGAGGACCTCTCCGACTCACCAGAACCGCAGAAGAAGAATGCTTCAGCAAAACGAAAGCGCAGCGCAGAAGATGATGAAGGAACCGAGAGCAAGAAGGATGTCAAGAAGCCCAAGAAGAAGAGGCCGAAGAAGCCCAAGGATATCAACGATGATGCACTGGACAGCAAGTTGGGAGTGAATCTTGCGATTGGACATATGGACAGCACACTCATGGCCGACCACATCGCGCAGCGGACGAGGAGGTTTAATCCGGACTTGAGCACTGTCGAAGCAGAGGACTCGTACATCTCAGGTGTGTACATACTGCCTGCAAGTACCTTTGATCCATCTTGCTGACACATGCGGCTACAGAGAAAGCCATCACCGACACAACAACCTGGACAGAACCTCGAATCGCAACCAACCTCCCCACCTTCCTCGAGAAGTTCGCCGCTCCCCGACGAAAAAAGCGAGGCGAAAAAGGCCGAACACTCTGCGACGCACCCCGAGAAAACGGCGCACCACACACCCTCATCATCGCCGGAGCAGGCCTACGAGCAGCGGACATCACCCGTGAATTGCGAACTTTCCAAACAAAAGACGCCATGGTCGCGAAGCTGTTCGCCAAACACATCAAGCTGAAGGAGGCCGTGGAGCTAGTGGCGAAGACGAGGATGAATATCGGAGTCGGCACACCGCAGAGGGTGATTGATCTGTTGGAGAATGGAGCGCTGTCGGCGAAGAATTTGGAAAGGATTGTGGTGGATGCTTCGCATATTGATCAGAAGAAGAGAGGGATTATGGATATGAAGGAGACGCATGGGCCGTTGGCGCAGTTGTTGGCGAGGAAGGAGTTGAAGGAGAGGTATACGAGTGAGGAGGGGAAGGTTGAGTTGCTCTTTTATTGAGCGGACGTGCCGGATGGTGAAGCGTTCGAGGAGGATGTCGATCGAGAGTCGGGCCCAGGTACCGCATGAAATCCTGCCGCCTCGATGTTGAATACGCTTTCGAACAAGAGCGGCCCACCAGCATGAGTCCCTGATTTGGGACCAACAATCTGGTCAAATCCAAGCGAGCTGTTCAGAATACATCACATGTACGTCGTCATTTTGTGCTGGCTTGACCATGCTGACATGACAGGTCTGAATCAAAACGAAGATGGTCCACTTCCTCAACCAGTATCAGCGCTGAAACTAGCGTCTCGAACCTTTGTCTGAACAGCTTCTGGTACAGCTTAGTCCGTCGATCCTTCTCCCTCGAATGGCACCCAAGACAAAGCCACTCTGCTGTGAAGCGATGCGTGACCTTCAAAGTACTACCGCTGGCCTCGAGACTGTTCCTAGCAACCAAACCACACCGATTCACACTCCTTATGAAGATTCCCCGGAAGGAAGACATTGAGTCAGCCGATCGCCCCACACTTGAGCAGACGTTCCACAACATGCTGTTCGGACGAAATCGTGTTCGATCAGCGACTCGGGAGCGGCCGCAGAATCTTAGCGTGGGAAGGGAGGATGTCAACAACAAACGCCGCCGGCCGTGGCCTCGTCCTGACTGTCGATCTGATCGGATGGGATAGCTGACAAAGGCACCCTGTCGTAGTGACATGCGTGACCATTCTGATGCTTCGACGTCCTCGAGACTCTCCCTAGCAGTGCACAGTTACCCGAAGGAGCTCAGAAGCGAGACAACGAACTCTGTCCAGGTCCCTCGACATGCTCACCGGTCGAAAATCGTACCAGGCCGATATGAGCAACACGGGAGCGGCCGTAGAACCTTAGCGCGGAAAAGTGAGGATATCAACAACAAACGCCGCCACTGGTCTCGTCTTGACTTCAACACAACTTTACTATTGCATTGCATTGACTACGCTCACTATCCTCCTCGCTTATTACTGCAATACCACCAAGTATCTCAGACGCAACATCACTATCGCCAACAACATGATGAGAGCCAATCCAGTTTTCTGGCTGGTCTTGGTGATAGTCGCCGTGCTCGTCCATGCCGGGGACTTGGTCGCGACCGCGGCTACCGACCGTAATTGACAATCTTCACACCAAGTCTCGGACCGCCAGCTGACTGCTCCCAGATTGCCTCGTCTGTTTCCAGACCATCGTCGACGCTACGGGCTGCCATCAACCCTCCGGCCAGGAAGACCAGATCGAAGCTTGCTTTTGCAAGGTAACCCACCGCTGTACGCCACCAAATTGAAGACCTTCTCACTGACAACACGACCAGATCGCCAGCATATGCTCCGCCGTCTGCCACAACCGCCTCCGCTTCGACCCCAACCTCGTCTGCAACACCACCAACGAATCCCCCAATACCGGCAACAACACGACTTTACTCGCCCGCGGCGACGCTTCCAAGACCCGTTTCGTACCGAGTCTCACCCGTTTCTGCAAGGAGCCCGGTCTTGTTGACTGTCTCTTGCCGCTTCCGCCGAACACCGACATCACTGTAGAGCAGTTCTTTGCCGACAGAGAGACTGTTTCTTTTGAGAAGGTCAAGCGCGGTCATCGTGGTAGTGGCGGCGCGGGGTATACTGGTTGGTGTGGCGCTACGGGGACTGCTTGTGCTTATGCTGAAGAGGGAGAGGTTGGCGATGAGGAGTCGGACGTTTCCGTCGAGTCTGCTTTTCCCGCCATCGATGCAAAGACGAAGCGCAGTGACGCCAATGTCGCCGTTCCTGCTGGCCGTGGCCGTGGCGGTGGTGGAGAACATCGCAGTCCGTTTGGTTGGTGCGGCTCTCCTGGTATGACTTCCTGCCATGATGAGGAGGAAGGCGAGCACAACACACTGGACACCGTCGCTGAGACCATCGAGCTGGAAGCCTCGCCAGCCATCACCGACAAGCGCGATGAGATCAACATCGATGCTGCTGCAGGCCGTGGTCGCGGCGGCGGCGGAGAACATCGGAGTCCTTTCGGCTGGTGCGGTTCTCCGGGCATGATCTGCTATAATAAGGACGGCGACGAGAAGCATACAGACACCACAACAATCCAGTCCATCAGTCCCTCAGACGACAACATCAAGCGCGACGACGACTCCCCCATCAACCCGATCCTCAACAACCCCGACCTCTGCGGCAATGCCGGCCTCGCCTGCGCCCACAATTCAGACCATCAAGGTCACCTCCTCTCCACCGAAGTCACTCAGGAGATGACAGTCCTCCCGACTTCAGTCCAGGATATCTCCGACAAGACATCCATCTTCACGACCATCATCTACCACACCGTCATCAAGTACAAGACGATGAACAACGACGAGATGCAGCCGATGAAGCGTCCTGTTTCGATTTGGACGACTGCGACCACGGCTACGGTGACGGAAGTTGAGGGGAGTCATTTGTTGGGTGGAGCGAGTGCTACGGGGTCGGTTACGGTTGATGGGAATGCGGGGATGCAGAGGGGTGGTGCGGGCAGGGGTGGTGTGTCGACCTGCGGCCTGATCTTGGTGGTTGGTGTCATCATTGGAGTGGTTGTTTGAGGATGTTGAAGGGGGAATGTGTTGAGTTGAGATGATGGGCGGATGTGGTTGATATCCGCTGCCCTTGCCACTTGATTGAACGCTCGTGGAAGATAATCGAAGAGTGCGAGAGATGGGCCGGAGAGATCGCGATCTCTCGCAGCCTGATTGTGCACACGACTTGAGGATGGCGAGAAATGCATCAATGCTTGTTGAACCATCGTCTCTCTCCTCATCACTCTCCCGGTCTTCCATCTCTCAGCTCAGCAGGTAAGGCAAAGCTGCAGCATCAGGCAGGACATACAAAAGTGAAGTGAAGTCTGACATCCCATGCAAGCTCGAGACTCACGCGATCACCCGAAGCAGTCAAGCAGTCAGCCCCACATTTGGCGTCACATCCGGCACGAGCTACTAGAATCATCTCTCCAAAGAACATATCAACACCAACCAACCCACCCTTCAACCACATCGCCCTGTATATCCGCATCCTTCGCCGAGCAGAAGCTGAAGTCCACGCAGTGGAAGCAATCCCACCCTGCGCACCAAAGCTCGCCCTTAGACACCCGCAGGCTCGACTACGCCCTCGACACTCGCATCTCTCCCACGCAACACCACCTCCGCAACCATGCAACGCATCGACCCCCGCCCAGATCCGCCCGTCGACGGAAGCAGCGAACAACAACAACAACCCCACCAAACCACCAACCCGCACAAAACCTCCTGGACGCTCCCGACCGGTTTCGCCAGCACAGGTCGCGAATCCCACACCCAATCGTTTGAAGAAATCTACGGCGCACCGGAGAATTTCCTCGAGATTGAAGTACGCAGCATACCCCATCCACTTGCAAACAGGGGAGAAGAGAGAGAGAGAGAGAGAGAACAGTATGCTGACAATAGTGGTTACGATGAAATAGGTCACCGACCCGCAAACCCACCAACCCACCTCGTCCCCCTCTTCCCGCTATACCACCTACCTCATCCGCCTGTCGACCAACATTCCCGCGTTCAAACTGCGTCGCAGCGAGGTGAGGAGGCGATATTCTGACTTTGAGGTGTTTCGGGATTTACTGGAGAGGGAATCCGCGAGGGTGAGTATACCCGCACTACCGGGGAAAGTGTATTTGAATCGCTTTGATGATGCGGTGATTGAGGAGAGGAGAAAGGGCTTGGAGAGGTTTTTGAAGATTGTGGTGGGACATCCGTTGTTGCAGACGGGGAGTCGGGTGCTGGGGGGGTTTGTGCAGGATCCGGGGTGGGAGAGGGATGCTTGGTGATTGAGGAGGGGGAGGATTGAGGGGGGAGTGGATGGAGAGGATGGAGAGGAGGAGGAGGAGTGGAGAGAGGTGGACGAGGTGGA
Source organism: Zymoseptoria pseudotritici STIR04_4.3.1 (assembly GCA_000223685.2). Lineage (NCBI taxonomy): Eukaryota > Fungi > Ascomycota > Dothideomycetes > Mycosphaerellales > Mycosphaerellaceae > Zymoseptoria > Zymoseptoria pseudotritici. Next base: position 8,179 of record AFIR01000902.1, read on the forward strand.
TACGGAGAAGAGAGGAATGGAAGATGTGGATACGGGCAAAGAACGCAAATATCACGGCCTGGTGAAAGCAAGAGCGAGATGCGTACAGGTCAAAGGAACACGGGATGGGGTTGGGTCAAGGTCAGCAGCGGTTTTAGCGATAATGTTTTCATGTCTCGGTCAATTTTTTTTTGGCATATGACCAAAGCTCACGCGGTCTCTGAATCTCAATATCAAAATGGTGAGTGAGCTACGGCGCTGCAGACACTTTGACCGCGGTGGACTCTGGTCTACGTTGCAGCCAAAGTTTCGGCACCTCCAATGCACCTGGAACACCAGAATGGACAACCGCATCGCATCACCCTGGCACCAATTTCCCCATCTCCCATCATCAGCCCTCACCCCCTCCCTTCCCCTCACCCGCCAGCCTTCTCAGCTTTCCTCAACCCCTTCCTCGCCCTCCTCATCTCCACCTCCACCCCTCGCATTTCCCGCGCAGCTTGCACAGCTCGAGCTAAAGCTTCCGGTGACAGTACTGCTTTTGAGAAGGAGGACTGAGCTGCTCGTAAAGCCGGTGGGATGAGGATTCCGAATTGGCGGATTGGATCCCGTGGGTCTATTTTGGGCTGTGGTAGTTCTTCGATGGGTTTCTCGTTGGTGGTGGTGGTGGTGGGAGGAGTGGCTTTTGACTCGGGTTCGGGGGTTGGGGAGGGAGATGGTAGATGTGTTGAAGATGGCACCTTGGACTCGTTCGTAGAGTTCGATGGTTCTGTTGTCGGCGGTTTCTCTTTCGACGTTTCAGGCGATTCCTTTGCTTGGTCGCTTTCGGGATTTGACGACTCGGGTTTGATGACTTCCATGTTCAGTCTCTCTCCTTCGGTCTTGAGTGTAACTCTCGTAGTAGCTACTGCTCGTTGATCGTACGAGTCTTGTCCATATCTGCGTCCGGAGGAGTGGAAGTTTGCTTTTGCTAGGGAGAGGAAGCCGGATGATAGATGTTGCTTGATGGATGCTTGGGCGGCGGTGTATTCGTCTAGTAGGTCTAGATAGCGGGCCCAGAGGCTGTCGAGTTGGTTGTGGAGATCTACGATGGTATTTTCGGTGGGAGTTCCTTGGTCGTTGGCCATTTCGTTGTCGAGTTGTGCTAAAGGAAGAGTACTCGATGTGAAGTGAGTTCACACAAGAGAGATGGACGAGATCGACCCGAAGCTTTGCCGCTTCAAACATCACCAATTCGACCTCATTGCGAATCCTCCGCTCCTTCAATACACAATCCCATACAAATCGTCGCGATGCTGGTCCGATCTCCTCCCGCCGCTCGGATACTATCCCTCCGCCCCCTGCGTCCACCGAGCCAACTCCATCTCATCCCCAAGCCACGACTATTCACGCAAAACTCACAACTCCTCCTCATCGCCAATCACTCGCCACGACCACAGCTCCCCTACCTCTCACAACCCGCCTTCCACCGTCCCGCGCCTCTCAACGGACCCTCCCAACAACTGGCACGTCTTCTCACCACCGAGAACAGAAGATACGTGAAAGAGCAAGTCTGGCTAGCAACGAAATGGACCGCCCTTGGCTGGACATTCCTCGCCCTCGGCGCAGTCGCATACTACGGCATCTTGACCGAGTCCGAAGAGCGCGCCAATCCAACCCCTGCAGAGTGGAATTTCTGGACGAGAAAATACCTCCGAGCCGGCAGATTCTTCTCTGATCCTGCTCACCTCGAAACGATTGGCACTATCAACTGGGTCGATGCTGGCTCGGCGTTTCGTGATGCTCTGGCCCGGTTGGAAGACCCTGAGAGGGAAGGGAAAGGATTGCGATCACCGGACGGAGGTGACATATTGATTCCAGGCGTGGGACGGGCTGGAGATGATATCTCGGAGAAGTCGTGGCCGTGGCGGTCAGGGTATTTTGAGGTTATTATGGGATGTGCGAAAGCTGCGGAGCATTTGGATGATATGGTGTTGGATACTACGCGCAATCTTGTGTTTCCCAAGGATGTTGTGCTTGGTCCATCGAACCCTGATCCGAGACCTACGCCTCCGCGAATGCAGCAAGCACCACTGGAGGAGAATTGCACGGCTCCTTGTCCGCCACCGGAGACTTACTACTTGCGAGTATTGACTGGACGAGGATTCACGACGAAGCAGAAGCTGGACGCTGCTCTGGCCTATGCGAATTGGCTGGAGTATAAGAAGCTTCCCGACAGCGCGGAGGAAATGTACATCTGGGCGGTCGACATCGCAAAAGGAGCGTTGCTAATCACCGCCAACGCTGATGACATTCTCGACCCAAAAACGCACGTCTTGAAACTCTCCTCGCACGCCGGGAGCGACATCACGCCGAACCTCCTCCGCGCCACCACCGCTCTAGCCGTCCACCACGCCCGCAACGGCAACCTCCAAGCCGCCCTCCCCATCTTCCTCTCCGTCCTACGAGCACGTCGTACCGCGCCAGTCTCCCCCTTTCCAGCTCCCACCACTCCTCATGAGGACACCAAGCCTTCATTCCTCACCTTGCTCACAACACCACCCGCCTTCCCACCCC
>AFIR01000898.1:0-40130 GCA_000223685.2 Zymoseptoria pseudotritici STIR04_4.3.1
CTTAGGGGCTAGCTTGCGAGGAGATTAGCGTAGCTGCTTGTCGACCTTGTCGTCCTCTTATTCGAGATCATACACACCCACTTAAGAGCATTAACATGTAACCTAAGCCTTTAATTAAGGTTGTTACGAAACAGGAACCCCAGATACAACACCATGCCCTCCACGATCTCTCCCGGCTCCGACAGCTCTCCGTTATGCCCCCCCGATCAACAGAAACCATCCACCCAGAAGCCAAGCCCGTCTCCCCTAACTCAACGCCCCCTCTCTCCTCTACCTCACCCATCCATCACCACCCTACGCCTCACAAGACAGAGCATTCTCCTCTCGGACGTTGTAGATCTCCAAAGCTCGGGAGCTGCACCTTACTATAAGTATAGCTCCCATCAGGAAATTGGAATAAGCTGGCATACGCGGACGCATTCGGAGCTGCTCCCAGGCTCGCACTACAGAGAAAGACCAAGATTAGTGCCCCTGTCGCCGAGCTGAGAATACTTCCGCAGCGGATCGAGCACTTACGACAATGGTCCTTTTGCTCCCGCACTTGGAGTTGGGATTGCCGAATGGCTTGCAGCACTGGTGGTTCGTTTCCGAGTCGCATTGGTAGATTGCGGCGGGTTGGGTGGCGAGTGTGTATGCTGTGGCCGGCAGTCAATCAAGCGGGCGAAGCGGGTAAAGGTATCGTGGTGTGTTTGGTCGTTCGGGGCGACTGAGGAATGATTTGAGCTGGCTGTTGCGAGAGGAGAAGCGAAGAGGCAGCCGGCAGCTCAGGGTGTAGGTTTGCTCTGATCGTTTCACCTCTCCAGCTACGCTGCTGCTCTGATGCTGAAATAAACCACAGATTGGCTGCGCCCCTCCGGCCTGGGCGCCTGGAGCCAAGTACGGTTATTGCAACTATGCCACCGGTGGGTTGCCGTGTATCGAGGTATGCTCTGATGCGAGACGATGAGTTCTGCTGTTGAGAACTCATGCTGACCTCGCCTCTTTCACAGCATCACCCGTGCATGAATCAGAACAAACCCTGCGACTTGCACCCTCAGCAGAACTCCGCCACTTGCTAATAAGATGTTCGTCGAATATCCGCTAGCGACTACGGTGCCGATGGAGGACTGGAGAGAATACACGGCATGAGCTTGGAGGACCGCAACTTTCGTTCAGGCAACTTTCGTCCCAGGCAACTTCCGTTCAGGCAACTTGGTTCAACGTTGAGTCCTGTTGAATAGCTAGATCCTGTTTGGTTCGGGCTTGTCGTGGGTTGGATGTGGGATATGATCCAATCCACGACATCTGCTGTACGTGCATACGTTGTTTCTTGATCCGTCAATGCTGCCTCTTTCTGAACATGAGATATGGATGAATTCTTGCTCAAAGGGACTGAACAGTAGAGATGAGTGAGTGAGTTGCTTCGCCGCAGAAAGACATTCGACGACGATCGATCTGCACTGCTTTCAAGACGACGATCGATGCTCGGAGCAGCGCGGCCTCCCGTGCATCGTCTGTTTTCGGGATGTTGATGTCAAGGACCACACATCAGCGGCTAGCCAGGATTTCCCTGTCAAAGACCGCACGCGGGCTCTGGAGACTCAAGGCTGATGCTGCCATTCCTCGCCCCAGCGATGGACTGAGGCATACAATCCCATGGCCATGCGAGCTGTCAGTAAAGCTCGGCCCAAGGCTCAGCCAACGCATACGATAAGCGAAGAATGCAACACACGACGATGCTGGAGTTGGCCAGCCGGAACGGCATGAGCTTGAGGGAGCGAGACCCTCATGCAAGCACTCTTGTTATTTTCCACAGGTTTCAATGGTCAGCTGGGACAAGAAATCCACTGTTTTTACCGATAGTGTCTCTACTGCACCAGTCTTCACTCCGACTGTCTTTACTCATACATACATTGTACTCGGCGGGACCCGTCATCTTCCTCATCATCTTCGGCTGGTATCCTAATACGTCCCTCGATTCCCTTGCGCTCGTCTCACTTCCCTCGTAGGCACAACTACTACCCAGTTGTGTTGGAGCAAAACAACGACAACCACGAAGTCGTAGCTGGGTAAGTAGTACTGTACGTATGTCGGAAAGCTCGCCGACCGGTGACCGCGAACATTATGAGGGGTTGGAGAAACCACGACCCATACCACGTGGCGTATCGCCGCTGCGTAGTGCAGATGCTGACCGTCCACGAATTCTGGGCCTACCAGACTTTTGTTTGAAGTGTATGGTCGGCCCAAGCTGAACCATGGAAGCACAGCCTGGTAAGTCAAACTTCCTCGACGATTTCAAGCCGTCGAGAAAATGTGGCACGGGTGTCCCATCCTTCACTCCTCCATCGTTCGATTCTTTTCTGTGACTGCTGCAATCGCCGATATCCAAAGTGACATGATGGCCGTCTTCATCAGACCCCCAGCGCTGTTCAAGAACCACAGCGAGTTGAACGAGACGGTTGACATTGGCGACACTTCGCCCACAGCACCCGGCATCGAACTCGCGGAGTCAGCATGGGGCTGCACTCAGCCTGAAGACACCGTCACTTCAGATCGTCCGGAGTTGGTCGCTTTTCGCTTCCTGGATCTTCCACCGGAGCTTCGCAATCATATATATCGGGAACTTCTCGATCTTCCAGCAGCATCGTCTGATCGCGGCTGCTACCCACAAATCCTGACGGCAAGCAAGCAGATCAACGACGAAGCCACCGGACTTCTTTATGAGGATAACTTTATCCATATTCACATTCTTCCGGATGGAGTCTTCGCCCGTAATACCCGCTGTGGTCGTTTCGTCCCTGCTCCCCGCCGCATCAACAACGACTTCCAAAATGACATACAGCTCCTGGTCTGGCCAGCCTTCGTCCTCAAAGCACGGTTCATATTTATCGACGCCAGCGCCGCCTAGTCTCAGAAGCACAGACCCTCTTGGCGAGCACTAACCTCTTCGAGCGCCTCGCCTGAGAGGGTCTGAGGGCCCAGCAGCGTTTTTGGGTAATGTTGTGCAGCGCCGCGACATCGAAAATTCAAAACTACTTTTATCGCATAGTTAAGGTATGTATAAGAAGCTGCATGTCGATCTAATTGCACTGCTGTAAAAATTATGCTGTAATTCCATCGCTGCCGTGCGCAGTAGGGGTATTAGTTTCTAACTAGTATCGCATCTAGATTCCTATACTAAAAGCTTAAAATTACTATGCCTATATCTATTACGCCCCTATATCCGTCGCTAGCACTATGTTATTTATTTGCTATAGCAAGATGCTAGCGCGCGCGTTCCTCTTTAGCGTAAATCGCTGCCGCCCTACTCTGCTAATCTGCTAGGTTCTGCTTCGTTAATAGCGGTTAATAAGTTCCTAGTCGTTAGCTAGAGCGACTGCGTGCACTCGACTAAGTTGCTATAGTCTCGATACGGGAATACTATCCTGTATTGCGAGGAGTCGACGGCGCTATACTACAAGACGCCGGTCGTATTATAAATAGGTTATTAACTTAAGCGGGCTATAGATTCCGGGTCGTCCGCCTAGTATCTCTAGTATTATGTCCGTTATCTAGCCTTATCCCTAGCCTCCCCTCCGTACGCTGTCCTAAACATAATTCTTATGTCTTATTTATATAGTAGTAGTTAGAGCTTCCTATATAGTATCCTAAGCCTCTATATCGCGACTATTTGCGGTTGTCGGATAGGCGCCGTGCTAGAAGATTATATGCGGATTCGAAGTCTTGTTCTTACGCCGTGTGCTCGTCCTACCGCTATGCCTAGCGCTCTTCTTCTAAGTAGTTCCGGAAGGCGCGCAACTTTCGCAGACCTTGCTTCGGGTAGCGGTTAATACTATAATAGACTAACTAGTCGTCTAAGAAGAAGCATATAGTATCTAGCGCATATTAGTATAGTTTAGATGTTTAGCTAGGCAGCTAAGGTATGCTTACTAGTCTTACTTAATAGTTGTTAATATTAGTATTCGAGAGAAGTCTTCGGGGCCCTTACGAGGTTGTTTTATATACTATCCGGTTGCCTAGTTACGCAGCGCAATATTAGCATCTCGTTAGTAAATTCTATTAGCTGCTAATTGCTATTCGCACGTAGCTATCGACTTATCTACGTTGCCGGCCTTTATCTAATAAATAGTTATACTAAAGTGCTATAAGAATAGCTATCGCCTCGCGTGTTCTATAATCTTACGGCGAACTCTATTATTATATAGCAATTAGATCGCACTTTTAAGGAAAGGGAGCCTTACGTTTGCTAGAGCACTAGTAAATAAGACGGTTTAGGTTATAAAGGCACTAGGGTTGTATTAAAAAGGACTTAACTATAAGTATGCTTTTAACCTGCAGGGCTATCCTGTCGATAGGTAGAATTAGATAGCGATATTAGAACTTGCAGTCTACCGCCGTCCGCGTTATATCTCGTCTCTACTTCTATCTTATATAGGAGTCGCAATGCGTAAAATTAAATACTCGCTTAGTAATCGCTCTATCCGCAGGGCTATCCTAACAACGGGCTAAGGTCGATGCTACTCTACTAAAGTTATAGCGCGATGCTAGTAAATGCAATAAAAGCACTAAAATCTAAGTTAATATATCCGCATGCTCTATAGTGCCCTTCTATTATCTGCACCTATCGCTCCGTTTCTTAGCGTTTGCGGTAGCGACCGCCCTAGCTAGACTCGCGGCGCTTCTGCTTTCCTGCCCTAGTAGACGTATTAGTAAGGTCCTAGGTCGTATCGTCCTTACCGAAATCCTTTATACGCGTATCCTAATCCCGAGGCTTATATACTCGACGAACTAGTACCTCCGCTATACGAGGCTTTACTATACTTAATAGCGTAACTAAGCAGCTGCTGCGGCTACGGAACCTATCGAACATCCCTATCGCTCTAGTCCGGGGTTCCGGTTCTATACTAGGATCCGGGCTAAACTCTAAGCCTAAGTTTATATCCGAGAAAACACTACTCTTTGTCTTCTTACTAGGTATCTTATCTACCTTCGAACTAACTATTCTGCTATCCCTAAAGGGGGAGCGGCTAGATATCTAGATCCCCTCGACATCCTTATCTAAGTCCTCCTATATAAACTCTAGCGAGAGCTAGGAAATCTTCTTACTACGGCGACGACGTCGGCGGCTTACTAGCTAATCGTCTACCTCTATCTCGTCCGCCTAGGGCTGCTAGGTAGTGCTCTGCGAGCGGGTAACGCGGCGCTAATTGCGCGCGAAGTCTTTAGGCTCCCTTCTTAGTTCCTCTAGCTCCTCTTCTATCCTACTAGTTATCTTCCGAGGCGTCTTCTTCTTCGGACTCGCAGTCTTTACTCTTAGCCTTAAAATGCCTAATTCTACTAACTAAGCATCTCTAGTATTAGACTTAGATAAGTTCCGGAGCTCTTAATTACGTAGTATTAACCGACACTCCTCTACTCCGTTCTTTAATGCGCTCTTAATCCGTCTAACGTATGCAGTAGTATTATCGTTCCGGCTAAAGGTAAAGGGAACGCTTAGCATACCTACTATGCGGTTAGTTACCCGGATAGAGTCGTCTAAGGTAGGATAGGTAACGGAGTCTAGGATACTAGCACTATCGTCGAAGATCTCGCTAATGCGCACTTGCTAGGTAACTCTATTTAGTAATAATAACAGCTAAGTTTCTTCTCGCTTACTACCTTTGCTCGCACGCGACACGCGCTTCTTTACCGGGACTATGCTAATACTATATAAGTAGTAACTGCTATTAAGCAGGCAGTTTATATAGGCGCCGCCGAAGAGGAGAGATTTGCTGTCTAGCGCGGGAAACGTAAAGCAGCCGTTAACTAGGCCTTTCGCGTCTAAAGATAGTCCGCATTATATATAGCTACGTTAACCTACCTTATTATCTAGCTCGCCTATTTTATTTGTACCCTTTATAAAGCTAGCTAGAATAGCGCTAAGCTTCGTAGCGCTTCCCTATAGGTTAACGTTTATATCGCCGCGCAGACGGTCCTCGATTTCCTGCGGGCTAATAAGCCTCGCCTACCTTACTAAAGAATCTAGGATAGACTCTAGTTCGCTATAAGGGCAACTATTTGTATAAGTCGATAGGATAAACTCTCTGCATTTTTGCACCGCCGCTCTATCCTCCTACAACAGAGCCTAGTAAAGCTTTCTAATAAACTCCGCGATGCTCTTCTTTATATACTCGACTCGCTTGTAGCTAAACTAATACTTCTATAGCTACTTTATAACGGCCTCGTACTTATTCTAGTTTGTTCCGGGTAGTATATTGCCCTAGCTCGCTAGGCGCTCGAGACTGTTGCGGTTAACCTTTGCGCGTTTTCCTAGAGTCTTAGATATTTCGATAGTGCTATAGTCTCGTTAGTCTTTAGACTATAGATTGCGGTAAATGTTAGGAAGTTATAAGCTTATAATAGCTGCTTCTAATAAGGCAGCGCAGTTACGAATAGTAGCCTGCTCGACGCAAGCGGACGATAGCGGATAGTGTAATAGATAGTATAATAGATAGTGTAGTAGATAATATAGTAGATAATATAAGGAAGGCAGAAGGGGAAGGAGGTTAATAAAGAATAGAGAAGGAAGATTAAGAAACGAGGTTAGTAGGGTTATAGATATACTTATATTGCCCTCTGTGCAGCTAGCATAATTACTGCTTTTAAGTCGGCTAGTTAGTGCGTTAGCTAGCTCGTAAATTTACTACGCGGCCCCTCCTGCGCGTATAACTGTAAGGGTCTAAACCGAAGTTGCGCATAAAGGTCTACATCCGAATGTATAAAATTCTAAAGCTACCGAAAAGAAGATCTATCTAGAACAGCGAAACGTCGAGTATAAGCCGTATGTGCGCGTAGCGTCGCTTAGCAGCGCGTAATAGGTTTGCTGTCGCGCCTTGCACGTAGGTGTTTTGTAAGCACGATATTACTTATTATCGCGGTTAGGTTATATAGTTTACTAGGCTTACTTTAGTAGTAAGATCTTAGCCGTAAAGTCGGTTATATAGCTTATTAGCCTCGCTTTAGTAGTAAGGACTTAGTAGTAACTTTAGCTATTCTAGTAGTACTAGGAATTATAAGGTATGCCGTATAGCCGGAGCTAAGGTTTATTCCGGTCTACGGTTTAGACCTCGTCTTATAGCTCCTCTTATATTTACGAGCCTTAAGGCTATATTAGACTCCTTAGTCCGTATATATGTACTAGGCCCGCCTACTTTAGCGTAGGCATAATATAAGTCCCGTACTCCGGCGTTATAGCAGCTTAGATAACGAGTCTAATACGGATAAAGAAGCTACGCTCCTGTTTATAACACTACTAGGTTTACGCAACACCGAAGTAATATAAGGCGATAGCTATAGGGATACTAAGGTTTAATTCGAAGAATATATCTAGCAACTTGCTATCGACCTGCAGGGCTATCCTAACAATAGGTGCGAACGGACCTTTAATAACGGGCTTATAGTCTATTGCTAATTAGCATATCGTCTTAGAGCGACTGCAGTTCGTAAAATCTAAGGCGCAATGCGCTAAACAAATGCTAAGAAGCGGTCGCTAGTCCTGCAGGGCTATCCTAACGACAGGACGGCAGCATAGTAGCTACGCAGGTAATAAAGCAAACCGCGAATCTAAAATAGTAGTGCAGGCGCTATAAATTAAGCAAGCTCTAGTATCTTAGTGTAGCTATCTAACTATCTCTTATAGCGGCGATTACTCTTGTCTACCTTGTTGCTTCTATTAGGCCTTATAGTGCCTATAGGCACGGACTCTATAGTAACGTCTTAGTCCCCTTCTGCGTCGACTATCTCCTCGTCTAAAAGTTGTCGCGGCTTATAGACCCTCCGCCGGGGCGGCTGCGAGGCGCGAGGCTAGGGAGGCTAGGTTACTATGCGACTCTTATTACGACTGCTTATTAAGCTGCTAAAGAGAATGCTTATTATTAAAGCTTGTTTCTTTACTAGCGTAGGCTCCGGCTTAGGGCTGCTAAATAGATCGGTAAGTGCTAGTTTCTTCCTTCTAGATTTCCGGGCCGAAGAGACGACTAGATTGTCTTTATCTCTAACGTCTATTTCTCCGAAGCTGCTAGGCAAATTCTTTCGATCCGAGCGGCGCCTAGAACAGTCCTCGTCGACAGGAACCCTCCTGCCTTAACTCGGTCGCTCTAATCTCGTGCTCCTATACTACTTATGCTCTCGGGCCTTAACCTGCGGTATGCGGAATGCTAGTATAGAGTCTTTAGATACGGATAAGGATACCTGTTTCTCCTTAGCCGCGGCTACCTTAGTTTAGTCTCGAGCTATAGCGGCATTCCTAATAGTAGTCCGATATACTTCGGCAGTCTTAGCCGCTACGCTTTCTATCCGACCGACGTAAGCCTCCGTAGTATCGTACTAGCTAAAGACGAAGGGAATGTTAAGTGTACTAACTATGCAGTCTTCTCGTAGGATAGAGTTATTCGAAGTAGGATAGCTAACGGCATCTAGGACACTATCTCTATCGAAGATGTCTGCAATATTAACTTCGGCTATAACGCGTCTAAGTAATGCTAATAGCGGATCGTTGCGCCGTCTAGTCGACGTATTAACCGTATTCGAAGATGCTAGCCTGTCGTAAACTCGCGTTAACTTCCTCCTGCTAATACTACATCCCTTCTTATTACCGTCTAGCAGGTAGTTAGTACACGCTCCTAACTAGAGCTTAGACAAACTATCCGGCGCTAGGAATGTAAAGCAGCCTTTAACGAAGCCTTTCGAGTTATTATATAGACCGCATTAGTCGCAGCCGCATTAACTATCCTTCTCCTCTAGTTCGCCTATACGCTCGGCACCTATTATAAAGCTAGCTAGGATCGCAGAAAGCGAAGTAGTGCTTGCATACGGGTAGAAATCGTTGCGGCCGCGCATACGCGCAGCAATCTTATGCTAGGGAATAAGCTTCGCCTAGTCGGCTCGGCTGTCGAGGAGAAGCATAAGTTTAGTGTGCGGTCTGCTAGAGGCGTATAACTTAGGTATAAGTCTCTTAAGTGGATCTAGTATAGCACTATCCTCCTATATAAGGACGCTATAAAGCTTAATAATAAACGCTATTACCTCGAGCTCTAATATCCGGATTTTTAGCTAACTAAACTAGTTCGCCTATATCTAGATGCATACCGTATCGTACTAGTCTTAATTAGTGCCTAGTAGGGCTTCGCTAAAGTTAGTTAGTCGCTAGAGACTCGCGAGTCTTCTGCCGCTCGTAGGAGTACTTATGTTAAGCTAGTATTCGAGTTCGCGTACGTTCGCGAATATAGGTAATAGAAGAGATAATTAATTAGTAGATAAAGTAGACAAGAGAGTAGATAAGGAAGTAGATAAGGAAGCGGATAATAAAGTAGATAATAAAGTAGAGTCGAGATGTTATTAATAGATAGAAGAGTTCTAAGTAATAATGCCGGTAGGGCGGTAGATATACTAGGAGGCACCTATATAGTTAACATAATTAATACCTGTAAATTTCGGTAAATTAGCTAACTATAGCAGGCGCATAATAGCGCCCTGCTACGCCCGGTTTGCTCTAGTGTAGCACGTAGCGATTAGTAAAGTAACTAACATTACTCTACCTCGCCTTATTATAAAAGCTCTAATTCGTATTTGTCTATCGGATCCTAGGATAATATAATAAGTCTAGGTGTTAAGTCGGTCGCTGCCGCTCGTTGCAAGTAAGGGTCCGTCCTTAGGTCTAGAAGCTCTATGCAAATAGATAGTAAGGGCTAGTCGGCCTATATAATCTATTATCCTTTAACTACTACGTTCTCGTTAAAGCGTTCTAGACGGCTAACATTTTTAACTAGTGTTACTAGGTTCTTAACACCTATAGCATATAGGTCTATAGCGTAAAACTAGGGTACTACGTTAGAATCCGGATCGACTACTTTAGTCTTTAAAGTCTCGTCCTAGTATGCCGCTGCGACGGCATGCACCTCTTTAACTAATTTTAGGGACGTATGCTTTATGTTTATAGACTCCCCGAAGCTAGCCTCTATAACCTCTCGCAGGTAGCTAGTATAGGTTGCTAAGAGGGTTGCCTCTTCTAGTTAATTCTCGACGTCGAATGTCCTATTACGGCGGCTACTAATAAGAGTCTTTAGGTATCGATTAAGGAACTTGTTTGCCTAGTTAATCTCGAACTAACTATCCTCGGCACCTGCTATGTTTACGAACCCGTTCGCTAGCATCGCTCTTTACAGCACTAGATCTAACGCCTTAGAATTAGTTAGCTATTTTATCTACAATATAATAAAAGCGTAATTCTTGTAGCTACGTGCATAGAAGATTAGGATATAGCGGTTAACGACTCGACATAGTAGGCCGATGTCCGTATATTTAACAGCCCGGCTAAGTATATAATACGTCTCGACAATATGCAGGAATCGGACATAGTTTCTTCGCTCTTCGTTTCTATCGATCCGGGCAGCTGCCTTTTTAGTCGCCTTTGCCTTCTTCCCCTGCTACTTCTTCGAGGAGTACGAATTCTTTGCTTTCTAGGTATCGGCCTTAATAGTATCGGGTTCTAGGCGACGAGCAGACGGCGAGAACGCCTTCTCGTACACCTTTCCGACTAGACTTATAAAGCTGTCGGCTAATAGCGCCTAGATATAGTTAGATATAATATACCTCTTAGGAACTACCGGGTCGATTTCTTCGTACACGAATGCTAGCACTCTTGCATTAAAGCTGTCGAGTGTTAGTCGTTCTAGATAGCTATGCGGCGCGTAAAATAATAGATATATCTTCCGCTCTATTATCTCCCGGTATACTAGGAGTAACGATTTAGCCCGGCAGCCCTCTCTGCCGTTAAAATTGTTCTCGATTGCTTATATTAGATATATCTTAAGGTAGAAGAGCCTAGGCAATAGCAGTACCTATTGCATGCGGTTAAAATCGTCCTTATTCTCCCGGGACTCCTTTAGCTACGTCCGCATATTACTTATAGAGAGCTAATTGCCGTATATTAGAAGAATATACCTAGAGGGGTTATACGCACTATCTATAAAGTCCTCGACTAGCTGTCTAATATGCAGAACGTCGTCCTTAGCACGTTCTCTATCCGTAGGAGGTCGATTTCGAGTATTAGGGGGCTAGTCTCGACTAGTAGGGGGCGAATTCCGTAGCGTAGGGAGGCAGTTCTGCGAGGTAGGCGGCTAGTATTATAAGCTAGAAGGCTAACTCTGTAAGGTAGGCAGCTAGTATTATAAGCTAGGAGGCTAACTCTGCGAGGTAGGCGGCTAGTATTGCGAGCTAGGAGGGCAGCTTTCCGAGGTAGGTAGCTAATATTGCAAGGAGGGGGGCTAAATTTATATGCCGGGACAGTAGTTATTAGCTATAGGCGACTAATTTAGAGGAGCGGGCACCTAGGTCTGCCTAGTAGAGGGCTAGGTCTAAGTAGTAGGAGGGCGCTCGTAGCAGTCGATATTACTAGGGCGGCAGATCTAATCCGCGTTCTGTCCTTTAACGGCCTGTTCGTATAATTCCCTAAGCTTAAGTTGCACCTCTAGTATATTCTCTATAATGTTATAAGTGCCTTCGGTTGTGCCCTCTTATTTATATATTAGATTTAGGGTAGTACTAATAGTTTTCTACTTTACTATACGATCGAAAGCCGGGAATTAAGGGAAGCCCTTTACTTTAGTCTAGTCGATGCTATTAGGGTTAGCTTCGCTACCGGTAGCGGTATCTCTACTAATACTAGGGTCCTAGCTAATATTCTTCTTCTTCTTCGGTTTCTTTTTTAAAACGGAATTGTTAGATTCGACACCGAATGCCTATACAACGTTAGCTAGATACACCCTTGCTATAGCGCTTGCGATTAGGTAGAGTAAGATCGCCTTCTGCTAAGCGTCGTGCCGGTTGCCTAGGCTATCTAGGATATCTTGCAGCTAAAGCAGCCTGTCCTCTCGGAATAGTTTCTTCTTTAGGCCTAAGCGTAGCATCTCGATACTCTTAAACTATTTTGCGGTAGTAACATATTTTAGGACGTCCTACCTGCCGAAGCTATACTATCTAACGCAGGCAAAGTAATCTAGGTTGTCGAATATACTATATATAAGGTTAGACCGGCCGAATGCCTTAATACGACCGGCAGCTAGGTCGTAAAGTATCCGGTTATAATAGTATATACTCTTCGGGTATCCGCATATACCTAGTCTAGCTAGGACCGCAAGAACGCGACGTTTAACACCTTAACTCTGCAGGTACACTCCTAACTGTATAGCGAACTAGTTCCCGGATTAAGGATATCTTATACGTAGAAGCATACTAGAAATAAGACTAACGCGGCGGAGCATTAACTTAGAGAGATCCTAAGTTGCCGGCAAGCCTAAGAGCTCCTTTATAAGAGCCTAAATAGATAGGACGTGCTAACCTATAGCTACTACCGCGTCTCTGTAATCTAGTTCTTCTGCAGGCAGTTTTCGGTCCTAAGACCCGAACTCCTATATAGACTTAGTAACAGAACCTATATATGCTAATATTGCTTACCTTCCGTCCCTTTAGATCCTCGAGCTCTTTCGCTAGACTCGCAGCACTTAGCTACTTACTATTAGATATATATAGTGCGATACACTCTATTACTTTATCCTTCTATAGAATCCGTGCTAACTTTGCCGCCTTAGTAGCCGCCCGCTCGCCCTAGTTAGGTGTGTTCTATTCTTTCTTAGTCGTTATATAAAGCGTTAGAAAGTCCTCGAACGACAGATGCTACCTGCGAATAGTCTATAGTATAAAGTCTACCTTCTCGCGAGCGGACTTCGAGTCGCTATGCTAGTTGTTCCCTCTCTTCCTCCGGGTCGGCTTAGGTTTCGTCTGCTAGCTAGCTTTAGTCGTAGGTAGCGGCGAGCCCTTAGGCGAATTAGATAGCGACTAGGGGGCAGGTAGACGAGGACTACGCCTATAGCGAGAACTAGAAGCTAACTATTATTAATCTATATTATAGGATATTAATATTAACTTAGCTTAAGATAAGGTCGACGATAGTATTAACTAATGTTAACTAAGAGCCTAGTAGCTAAAAATACACTTATAACTTAGCATTCTTAGTAAAACAAACTATCTAGCGCCGACTACCTCTTCTTTCTATTTAGCTTATCTATATAACTATTAATCTACCCGAGTCGATGCCGCTAATAAACCCTATTTACAACCCGCTTCCTGCCTCGAGATATTTCCGCAGTTATAGGCAACTAGGCCGCTTCGGAAGATGCTAGAGAAATAGGAGTAGGCGCACGAGAGCCTTAACGATTAGGATCTAATTCTATACCGAATCTGCGTACCGGCGAGGCGCAGGCGACAACAGGACTAGGAGCCGCGCTCTTGCCCTTCTAAGAGCCTACCGCTATAGGGCTAGGAACTGCTGCAGGAGGTAGAGGCTAGGCGCTAATAGAATAGCCGGGAGCAGATAGAGGAGGAGCTTTCGCCTTCCCTCGGCGGCGCTTAGAACTAGTAACGACTAAGGAGGTAGGCGATACTAGAGAAGGTATACGAGTAAGAACCGAGCGAGCACTGCTAGTAGTAAAGGCGACGATATAAG
This sequence comes from Zymoseptoria pseudotritici STIR04_4.3.1, assembly GCA_000223685.2. NCBI lineage: Eukaryota > Fungi > Ascomycota > Dothideomycetes > Mycosphaerellales > Mycosphaerellaceae > Zymoseptoria > Zymoseptoria pseudotritici. Next base: position 13,520 of record AFIR01000898.1, read on the forward strand.
GGTCCGGAGTACTAGTAGACCTTACTTCCTAAGAGGCTACGAAACAATCCCGTTCTCGACTAGAAGAGGCCTCTTCTCGTCGGAGACGCTAGCGCTAGCGCTCCTCCTAGCGCTCCCTCTCCCGACCCTCGCGCTTAGTTGCAAGCTCCTATAGCTGCTAAGCTTTAATAGACTCCGCGACCTTACGTAGTGTCGACAACTATAGTACTAGTATACTAGACAATTTAGAAGAGACTGCGAAGTCGACACCCGCATAGAGTCCCTAGATCCGGCTATAGCTAAAATCGGGTAGCGCGTCCTCTATACTATACGCGTTAGCAAGGTAGTTAACTACGTACGAAGGTAGTAGAGACCTAGGAACTCCCGGAAAGACGGCGTTACTATAGTATAACCGAGTAGCTCCGGACTCCTATTTAATTAGACTATCGCGGATCGACTTAAAGTATAGCCGGGTAATGCTTGCCGCCGTACGAGGACCTAGATTAGCCGCCTATTTAATTATATAATCCGAGGGCAGAGCGGACGCCGGCGAGCAGATATTATAATAGACACGTCCTGCTACCGGCCTAGGTACCTCGGAAAACAACTTAAGTGCCGCAACGCGGCGATAAGACGGCAGACGGGACGTGCTGCTCGGCGGACAAGCGTTACTAAACTTCTAGACATACCTATCTATCTTGTCGCGCTTCTACTAATTCGTTAGTTTACCCTTCTTCTTCTTCGACTAGCTAACCTAAAGAGGCTTATCGATATCTAAACTAGCGTCTAATAGGTAATCTATAGTAGCGTTAGAGCGCGTAGGCGTTGCGGTATCGTCGTCTACTTAGCTCTGCTATCTCGTAGGGACCCGAGAGTCCGGCGGTATTTGCATAATCCGATTACCGAGTATCTACAGATTATGCAGGAACGTAAACAAACTAGCTCCCTATTTTCGACTATCTCGGACTACGCGGCTAGCACGCTAGATAATAGTACGCATAGTACTATTTATAGCTAGTCGGTACTGCATAATGCGTTTAATGTTAGGTAAGTTAACCCCTAGGCTAAGCGCCTTAGTAGCTAGAAGGATGCGGATGCGGGAGTCGGGCTTCTAGAACTCTCGGATAACATTTGCCTAAGTCCTTCTTACGGTCCTGCCGTAGTAAGTCCTTACGAGCTAGTGTACTTTGTCCGAACTTAGCTAACTAGGATACCTTACTTAGATATAGGCCCGGAGACTAGTAGTAGTAGTATAGATGCTAGTACGGCTGTTAATAAAGACGACCGTCTTCTCTACGCTCTAAGGTCTAGTAACGCCGTCCGGGCCGACTAGATCTGCGAGCAGATACCGAAGCGCCCGCTAGTTCGTTAGCATCCCGTCCGGAATAGTATAAGACCGTATCGATATCTCCGGCCGATCGATCGGATCGCGAATAACCTAAGTGTCTGTATTAAACCCGGCCGCCTCTTAACATTTAAATAGAGTAGACGCGTTAAGCGTCGCAGAGTAGCCGTAAAACTTTACCCGCTTATAAAGTATAGTCCGGAGGTTCTTTAGCTAGGTATACTATTTCCGGAATCCTCCTCCCTTAATGCCCTACTAGTATACGAGATAAAACTTATTGCAGACAAGTATTCCTAGCCTTTTCCGCACGTCGGTCCTTATTATAAGCTTCCGGAACTAGGACTATATAGCTATCTCTAGAGATAATATTAAGTAGGTGCACCTGCTAGAATATAGGAGTTTCTAGTTGTCCGCCGTAGCACTAGCCTTCGTATTATATGTTAGTGCAACTAGCTTGCCTCCTATAGCTTCGATCCTCTTAAACTGTTCCCTACTAATCTAGTTAAAGAGCAAGATTAGGATCGATATCTTGTTGCAGATAATAGGCTACACCTAGAAGACTAGGCTCTTGCCTGCAGACATAGTAGCGATCTAGATAAGATCTCGGTTGTTAAATAGCAGCTAGTAGAGTGCCCGGACCTGCGGCGGGCAAGCGTAGTAGGAAAGGAGGAGTCGCACTGCCTGCTAAACTAAATGCATTTGCTAAGCGGTAGTTATAGGTAGCCCGCTGTCGACAGGGACAGGCTCGTCGATCGCCTAGTTAATTATATTGCGTACCTAAAGAAACGCCCGCCGGCGCGATAGCACAAACAGACTACTAACTATATCTTTAGGTACCTCGAGGGATAGCTTGCTATTAGCGCCTACTAGACCGAGCTAGGTAGAACGCATAGCTTCCGGGTTAGTATTTTGCTGCTATATATTATGCAGCGCCTAAAGCACGACCTTCTCTATACCTGCATTATTAACCTCTACTAGCGTACGCAACAGAGCAGCAGTTATCTTAGCTACCTATTTGCGTTGCCTAGCAAAATAGATCCTTATATCCCCTCTACCTAGGACCTTCTATATAGACAAATCTTCCTCGGACGCCTTAACGGATGCTTGCAGACTACCCTAAAGCCCTCCTACATCGTCGAAGTTACTAGGTACGTCCGAAAGCCTGCTGTCGCTACTATCGTCGTCGCCCGGGTACCTATCGAACTAGTCTAGTAAGGCAGCTATACGCTCGATATCTGCACTAGGAGACTACTCTTGCGATCGATTTTCCTTAACGACCGACGTCCCTATACTGTTCTTATCTTGTCCGGTGCTACTAGTACTAAAACTGCTCGAGATATTGCTAGCGCAAGATCGGGGATTAGCGATATTTAGTTATCTACGGCGGGCCTTCGGAGGAGCTATTAGAGAATCGGGGACTATAACTTTGTAGAGGGAGTGCGTGCGGTTCTAGTAGATATAGTTTTGTTAGCATTAGTCGCTAACTGCGACCTCTAATAGAGCTCGCATCCTGCTATATAAACGCGTCGTTAAGATGCGAGGTACGCGAGCTCTATTAGAGGTCGCTACTAAGGAGGTATAAACAAATAGATAGTAGGAGGTTGTTTAGCAGGTCTAGTTATATAAAGTTATAGTGTCCGAATTTTAAATATTATACCTAGTGTCGCTGTCGTTACTACTAGCTATTATTAATGCTGCACTATATATTAGTAGTGTTTATATACTAATGCTACGCTCTATTACGAAAAAAGCGCGTCTAGACCCTTAGACTACCTATAGTAGGGCTAGCTGCTTGCAGCTAATAGGCCCGTTAAGCGAGGTAGTCTAAGCGCCTAAGACTAAGCGCCGCTAAGGAATAGTAGGAAGCTTTCGGTAGGCTACATCCCGATCGGATTTATTCTAGTGTCTACGAGATTTGTATATCTAATATACTATAGTCCTTTAAAATCGAGCTCGGATATAAACCGGATCGTTTTGTAATCGTAAGGCAGTCGGTTCGTAGCAAGTGCATTTACTATCTAGGGTACGCTATAGGAACGGACCCTAAAAGCGGAGGCGATCCTTGCGACCGGAGTCGACCTAAGGGGGGAAGAGACGACAAGGCGAGGCGCATAGCGGGTAAAGTACGCGCGGGCTGCTAGACGAGCTATATTACTATTACTTAGACCTGCCTAGCTATCCTTATACGAACGCTTTCTGCGTATACCTAGCTCTAGCTACTATTCTAGATCGGCTTTGTTTTCTTAGTTACGGTTAAGTATCTACGTTCTTAGCTAGAGGACGCGGATCGTTTTACGACGGGCCGATATACTACGCTTTACCTATGTATCTTTGTCTTCGAATTTAGGACATAGCTTAATATTTTAGACCTTAGTTGCTTATCTTACGATACACTAGCCGGAATTAACGAGCTTTTACACCTTAAGATTAAGGTAGACCGGGCGACGAGGGCAAAGAGGCGCAAGAATATTAAAGTGCGGCCCGCCGGCAATTTAGACAGAATCTATCGCAGACTTAAAGTTTCTAGACAGGTATAGGGATAGTATTGCTAACGTTGCGAATGCGTTAATAGCGTTGCTAACGCTATATACGTTGTATACATTGCTAATTAATAAGTAACGCTAACTAGAAAGGGTAACCGCTTGCCCTAATAGGGAAACGTCGGCTAAAAAAAATCTCGCTCTTAATATTACTATCTCCTTAATAATAACCTCGGAGCGAGCGGAGCTAGCTCCGAGGAGAGCTAGATAACCCTAACTCCTCTATTCTTAACCCTAGTGTTAGGGTTATTAAAATATTAACAACTATTCTAGACTTTACTATGCAATAACTACTATATATAAGATCTTTATTTTTAATTTATCTAAAAGCGCCGAGTAAGCTCTTAATTTATAAACAAAAATTATTTAAATCGGTTTAGAAACAATACCTCGAGTTGCACTTTTGTTTAACAACGAATTTAAGGACTATATTTCTAAATATAAGACTTAGAGAAGGAGGTGTAAACACTGCCTTATATTTAATTTTGCGGCTATAATTATAAATACTAAGAAGATTAAGTACCTCGCTAAGTGCGAGCCTTATTAACGACGTCTTCTTTAATAAACACCCGGCAGAGAGTTACTAGTAGTTACCCTATCGCCCTCGAAGAACAGTACGATAGATAGCTACTTTAAGTATCGTACGCTAAAGAAGTAGCGCAACCTTGCATAGTACTACGCGCTCTTTACCTCTAGCCTTAGTTTCTCGATAGGAGATAAAGCGACTTATTACTAGTTTACCGAGTTTATTAGGCTCTTCGATAATAAGTAGGAGTTCCCTAACCGCTACCGGATCGCTAATAAATACCTACCTATAGACTACGACAGGACATTTAAGCGCGTCCGCAAGGTTATCGAAGGCTACGAATACCTTAATCTTACTACGGACGAGAGCGACTCTAATAGCGGTAAACGACACTACAACCTCTGCGTAACGACACCTAACAGTTAGGCTCTATTCCTCGAGAATTACTATATAAAAGGAAAGGATTAGGACGCTACTACACTCGCAACGCTACTTATATCGCAGGCAGAGAGATAGACAGGCAATAACCTTAAGAGATAGAACAGTTTTACGTCGGATACTTGCAATATAATAAGGAAACTATATAGGAGACTACGTGCTAATCTAGCGACCGCTTACGTCTTCGCGTCGCTCTGCGATAGCTATAGCCTCTAGCTCTTTATTAAAGACTTTATAACGCACTTAAAGACAATTAAGGGCGTAGAGTACTACGTGTTAACGCTTAAGGATGTTACCTTTGCTAACGCGCTCCTTAAGCGGTCGAAGAAGACAATAGGCATACTATTTAAATAAGCTAAGGATAATAACCTCTTCCTCTATGCGTTCGCTATCGCAGTGCTTACGCAATAGGGTACTTACTTCGCAGCGACAGACTTACTCGCCGTAGGCTCTAAATGCCTTTATAAAGCTGCCTTCGAATATAAGAGACTCTTTAGAAACAATACCGGTTAGTTAGCTAAGGGCGGCAAGAAGGCGCTCTACCTCTTTAAGAGCAGTAAGTTTTAGAGGCGGCTTAAGGACCTTTACACCGTGCTTCTTATTATTAAGCAATACTACCTTATAAGCGAGAGCGACCGGTCGCACGTTAGCTAAGTTATACCGCGCTAGAGAGCAATAAGAGCGGCTATTACTAACAGCGGCGTGCCTTACGTAGATAACATTCTTAAGCGACTTAATAATAGACTTAATAAGCAGACGACCGATATTTACTAGGCTACCTTCGCACTCGATATTACTAACTAAGCGGCATTACGCTTGTAGCTAGAGCATAAGCAAGGACACGCTCTGCGCTTCTTTAAGGACTATATCTTATCTAACCGGTAGGATTAGTTTCTTATCTAATATACTAACTTCCGGCAGTTCGTTAGCGTGTTTAGCGCAGGTAATATTACGCAGGTAGCTCTTCGCAATTATCTACTAGCCTATTATAATTACGCAATATACAAGGCACTAGACCTCGTAGAGATAGCTATTCGCCTTTATAACATACTAGCTAACTTAGTGCCCTTAGAGCGCGCGTTCTCGGCGATAAACTACGTCTAAGACGACTACCGCACACGCCTTACGCCTAATAAGCTCGAGAAGCAGATCTTTATCTACTTTAATAAGAAGGCTCTTAACCGTATAATACTAATAAGCTAGCAGGCTCGCGACCGAGAGCGCTACCGACACGAGATTAAGTATAATAAGATGCTCGCTAAGAAGAGCCGCCGCGTAAAGGAGCTAGACTTCTTAAAAGAGTAGGAGATAGTATTAGTAAGAGTAGGGCTATAACTACGACAACTCGACTACGTAGATAACGTAACGGTGCAAGATCTTCTAAATAAAGCTATTGCAGGTGTGCCTAATAAGGACGAAGAGATAGAGGATAAGCAAGAGACAGCACTACTAGTATACTATAACCTCTACGACTCGTACCGGCGGTAGTAATACTGCTCTTCGCACCGCCTTTATACGCTTAACCGCAACAGCTAGGCTATTAAGTTATTAATAATACCGGCGCCCTTATCTACGGCGGTTAGCACTAATACTAAAACCTCTATCCTTAGATACCTTACTTCCCTTACTTTCCTTATAACCCTTACGGCTAATAACACTAGCAACACCTCTACTAGCAAGCTCTTAGCAAGTATATATATAAGTAAATAGACGACGGTAGTATATAAGAGCAGGATTACAATAGCGGTAGATATAACTAAGAACGCATAGCGTAGATCTCTTACTTACGCAAACAACTTGCATAGAAGCTAAAAACGCTATTGCCGTAATAAAACGGCTAGCTAATAAGAGCGCGAGAAACTCCTTTAGTTTTTAGTAATATATAGTAATAAATAGTGCTGGAGAAGGTTGCAAGCCAGCTCTTCGCCAAAGTAGTGAAAACCCTGCCAAATTCAGTCCGTGCACGAAGAGCTTGGCGTTGCTCATCTCCATTCGCAACGTTAGCAACAGCGTTGCTAATGTTGGCAACGAGGTGAGCAATAACAACGCTTCCACCCCTAGACAGGTACCGCCCTCGCTTGAAGCAGAGCTCAAGTCGAGGTAAGCTTGTGTCGAAAGCAGGAGTCAGAGACCGTTGGCGGCAAGGCTCAGGAGCAGATTGTGGGCGGGTGGCGTGTGGCAGGGCCCTCTTGAGATGGAACTGAGACATATGCCAGTATGACGATAGGAGCCATCCGTTGAATAGTCATGTCTTCCGGCAGACCTGCTGATTCGATCATCGTTGTTTCTTGAATGAGCACTTGCGCCTCCTCGGCTTGCTGCATACTTGGCGGACTTGGCCCGTTCGGAGCCCCACTATACCGGTAATGACGACTATTTGGAAGATAGCAATACTGGGACAGGTCAGCTGGGCGACCTAGTCCTGCGTGGAGCGACGATGATGAGAAGCATGAACAACAGCTTTTCCATTATTCGGCGATAGTTTTGCATCTTGTCCGAACAGCCCGAAGCGTGATGGCAGGGCCAGCGATCCACAGTCCCGGAGTTCTTCGCGATGATAGTGCGCGAATGTGTCCGCGCGTTGCCCGAATCCCACCTGTCAATCGCGAAGCTTCCATGGTCAAGCCCGACCAGAGTGAGCGCTTCAAACCCAAGCAAAAAGAACAGAAACAAACTTTTTTGACGCGCATCGCCAACCCCTCCTGTCGCGCCATTCTCGACAGCACAAGTATCCTCGCCATGCCATGGTAGCACCGCCATAACTCAGTCGGCCCTAAACCCGCGAACCAGTTCCGTCACCTCCCGCATCTCTTCATGCACCAGCCCAACCTTCAACGCCTGGAGAAACTTCTTCCAATACGGACCAAACTCGACCGGAAAGTCAAGCGTCCGGTACAAATCCCTCAGATTCACATACCAATCCGCGCCACTCTCCTCAAACTCCCTCGGTCCTCCGCGCGCGTACGCAACCCATCGAAAGTGACACATGACCACACAGTGCGAGCCAAGACGGCGCACGAGACGTCGAAGAGGGAAAACGATGCCAGAGACGTGTTCGTAGATCTCCGTGTCGCGTCGTCGACGTGCGCCGATGGGGTGGAAATGCTTGATCAAGACCCCAAGTCCACCGATGGCTGCGGTCTTCTCTGGGCCGATGGCGTCGAAGAAGAGTTGCGTGATGTTTGCTTCGTTGATGCGGTCGGAGTGGTTCATGGAATGAGTGCCGTCGAGCTGGATGGTGAAGACGTTGAGGCGGTAGAAGAGGAGGCGCGTCTCGTTGTTGATTTTCTTGCAGGTGCGGAGAAGGGAGACTGGTTTCGGGGCGTGGGATCTCCAGTCTTTCTTGAGGGCTTTTGAGCTGGTGTTTGCGGTGATGATGATCGGCTTGAGTTGGGTTAGGGCGTATTCCCAGATCTCGTCGCGGATTTCCTGCGGAAGCTTCGTGTTGTGTTAGCATGATTTGTCTCAGTCAGTGGCGTTGCGGTTTACGTCCGCGCTCGAGAGGTGAGTTCTCCATGTTGATGGCGCTGCTTGGTGGGAAGCGGAAGTGCGAGCAATGATGAAGGGGGCGATTTAATACTTGCGTAGGTGCATACTACAGTCGATCCCGAGCGAGGACTAGAGAATCGTCAACAGTGACATACGTAAGCGTTTCCAGGCTTGGCACGAAGAGTCCACCGGGCTGTCGCGTCATCTGAGCCCTGCAAAGTTCGCTTTGAGCAAATGTAGAGAACAGAGCCACATCCCTCGCTTTTGGCAGCCATCGCAGATATGGCGGTATTCCTTCGCCAGGACACTTGTGTCGAACTACGGTGAGATCAGCAAAAAAGCGATTCTGGACGATTCACGTTGTTTCCACCCTGTTCTTAGAGTCTGTTCGGGCTTCCGCGCGAGGTCGAAGCACAGCACACGGGACGAGTGTCTTGAGACAAGCGAACGGACGTGATTCTACCCCTTCTGATACTCGAGATCTTTCATCCGAGAGGGCAAGCCTGGAGAAATTGAAAGCGAGGAATTTCGTATCAAGATCGTCGAGAGATCGTCTGAGCCATGACTGAGTCAGACCCGGTTCTGTACCGATCAAAACCCTCGAGCGGAGCGATAGTCGACGGGGACAGTGCGATGGCCATCACCCGGGCAAGGCACAGTAAAACGCAAGGCCGAGAAGATAGTGACCGTCGATGGAAAGGGCGAAAGGTGCGATATGCCGATAGCTCCTGACCGAGCAATACCTTTGGGCCCATTGTAACAGCCCGCACTCGCAACATCGTCCGAGCAACATGAGAAGCCGAGACTGTATCTCGACGAGGACGAGGTGTCATGAATGGGCGGTCGAGGTGGGCTTGACGATGCGTAGCATCAGCAATTCGAAATCTGGAGGTTCGGAGCTTTCGATCGTTCTTCGCCCTTGAGTGTTCTAAACGGGACCGCCAACGGAGATGGCGAGTCCGTCCGAGAGATCCCGAGATGACTCCAGGTCGATAGAGAGTGTGCCGTTATTCTCAACGGAGAAGCAGAGACCAAGCCGTGAAGGCACTGTTTGTTGGAAAGCCGGACTGCTCACGAGGAGTTGCCATTAGCGCGTGATGAGACAATAGCATGAAAGATCGGTCCATGATAGCAGTAATTACTCCTGAGCGATGACGGAGCAGTACGACAGCAGGGGCCGTGAAAGTCTTGTCGAGCTTCCTTGTGGCGATGGCATGAGAAGGTCGAGGTGAGGTCGACGGAGTGAAGCAATAGCGTTACGGAGGTCTAAATTCGAGCCTGTCAGGATCTCGTCACAACTTCCAGCCCACCGTACTCGCCGCGGGAGTGCCGCCAGCGACCTCGATCATCGCATCGAATCATACACAACAACCCCATCTTCTTCACCACCACCGCCCACCGTCATGCCGCCACGCCGCCTCCCCACCACAACCGGCGTCCTCCCCGTCCGCCCTCGATCCCCCATCCTACAATGCCGCTTCGCCTCCACCAGCCTCAGCCCAACCACCACCCCCTCCTCCTCCACCCCAACCTACCCCCTCTGGCGCGGCCCCGACCCCAACACCTCCCTCGGCGCCTCCATAACCGGCTCCATGGAATGGCAAACCTCAACCTACACCTTCAACAAAAACACCTCCAAACTCCTCCCGACCGCAGCCACCAACATCGAAAAGCTCATCGAAGCCTACATAACCGCCCAAAAAGTCGACAACCGGGGAAAAGACGTGCGCGCGATCCGCACCGCTCTCGCGGCGAGAAGGAAGAGCGCGGGGAAATTATACGTCAGTCGTCCGCGGGTGAAAGACTTTGGGGGGAGGATGGAGATGACGGTTTTTGTGTTTGATGGGGAGGCGCATCAGAAGGCGTTGTTTGAGAAGAGGTTTCCTAACAAGGCGGGGCGGGAAGGAGGAGGAGGGGGAAGTAAGAAGGTGAATCCCGTACTGGATCCCGTCCAGCAGAAAGGGCTGGAGAGTCTGATATCCCGCATCTACAACAAACCCGTGTCCTTCAAAATGATACAGCTGAGCAAACCCCATCTCGACGCGGATATTTTGGCGGCCTACGTCGCGCAACTCCTCACCGACCGCCGCAACACCCCTCGCCGAGTAATCCGCGACGCAACCTGGAAAGCGCCCCTCCCCAACGCCCTCGCCATCACAGCAATGACCCAAGCAAAACTGCAAAAACGACCGCGGGTATTCTCACCGACGGACTTCACACTCGGAGCAGCGAGTCGGACATCCGCGCAAGGGATTGTGGAAGAGCTGGGCTTGTCGGCGGTGTCGTCAGTGCAAGTGGAAGCAGCGGGACGACTGACGAAGAGATTGACGGCGAATCGAAGTCAGAGGAAGATGGCGAGGGCGGGAGCGAATGCAAAGGGGCCCGGGGTGATGTTGAGGGGGTTCAGGAAGGCGCATGTGCAGGTTGCTTTCAGGGGGAGTAAGAGGAGGGTGGGGCAGTTTGGGATTCGGGTGAGGTTGGGGCATACTTGATCGAGGAAGGAGGTCGAAGAGACCAGCGGGTCAACGTCGTGAGGACCCTGGAGCAGGAGGTTGTATCGTGCGGCGAGGATGGACTTTCGCGAATTGTGGGAGCCTCCACTGGTATCGATGCGCAGGTCTGGCTGCCTTGTGCGTGCCATACAGTACCGTGTACATTGAGCGAGTCGTTGTAGACTGTAGATCTCAGTGCTCGCAATGCATGATGTTCAATATCAGCCACCCGGCCGGCGAATACGATACTCAAGCGACAAGACCAGAAAGGCGCTCATAGGGAATAGCACGCCTACGACCATGCAACAACATTCTTGCCACATCACCGAGCTCGTCGACAATTCGTACTAATTGCGCTCGTGAATTCCATCGATCCTTTCAGTCGGAGCGGTCCAGTGTCTCGGCGAACCAGCAAAGCTTCCCGAGAGCTCCCAAGCTGCGGTACCACGTTCGTTCATGCACGCAACTGCCTTTCATGCACGACATCTGCTGCCATAATCCTCCGACTGCTTCTGCTTCACCTTTCTTCTCTTCTTACTTCCTCTTCCTACATGCACCTCACAACATCCACCTCACCACAACACAACTCTCGACTGCGCCTCCATCGCTGAGTGACAGCGCCGCCGCCATTCACCAGCACATTCCCGTCCGGTCCATGTGACGAACCTGGACCCCACCACCTACCAAAGAACACCTACAGACCTACCACGAACACTACCATTTCGTGACTCACGGATCCGACTCACGACATTGAAAAAACCCTTCACTTCACTCCCATGTTCCACTCCAAATCCTTCACCGAACGTCAACCAGCTCGCACAACTCGGCCGACCACCTCTTCCACGATGAAACCCATCTCCGCCGCCGAAAGCAGATCAACCCACTCTCCTCGTCTCGAAGAAATCCTCCAAGATGCCGTCTCTCAGCTCGAAACCCTAGCCGACCCCTCCGCCTTCCCAGCACCCGACAGACCAACAATCCACTTCGGCCGCAAAGACAGGACCTCTCCGCACTGCGCACGCTTCGCACGATTCGACTTTGAACCACCAGCACCTAGCAGGAAGTGGCCCGGTGCGACGTACGGCTCCAAGTCCATCCACCAGCGAGACTCGAAATTGGCGTGTGGGTACAAGGCGTGGAAAGCGCGGGTGGTCTCTGCGAGGTCACCGTTGCCGCCGCTGAGGAGGAGGGAAGAGAAGAAGCATGGGAGAGAGGGGAATATCTTCCACGCTTTGCCGCCGGAAGTGTGTAAAGATGTCGTGCCGCGGAGGAAGACGCAGAAGAAGCTGGTGAAATCCAAGCATGTCAACCCCTTCACTTCGGCAACATCACCGGCGAAGAAGCCCACTCCCCGCGATCAACCGCTCTCCCTCCTGACCCTCCCACCCGAGATCCGCAACCAGATCATCTCCCTCCTCGTCATCTCCTCCACCAACCTCACAGTATCCCTTCGTCTAATCCAACCCTGTCCCAAACTCCGCCGCGGCACCACCCCCCTCGTCCGCCGCTTCCCCCTCGAACCCAACCTCTCCCTGGTCAATCATCAACTCCACCACGAAACCCTCTCAATCTTCTACGGCAGCAACACCTTCACCATCGCCAACGTCCAATTCGTCGCGAAACGCACCGGCGGGGAGTTCGACCGGGTCTTACGCCCATTGAGCACCTCGACCGCCGACGCCTTGACGGCATGGAAACCCCGCGCAGAATGGGTGCAGAAATTACAAAGCTTGGAAGTCAAATTCGGCGTCGTGAACTCCGGTCCCACCCCCAACAACCTCAAAATGCACTACATCGTCTACTCCATCCGGAAGGCGCGCGGCGGAGACGGAGGACAGGAATTGCGCATCGGCGTCCGCGCGGAGAAGACGAGGCACAGGGGTGTCAGCTTCGTTGGGGAGGTGGCGACGTGTCTATGCGTGGCGAAGGCTTCCGCTGAGCAAATGGTGTGTGAGTACCGGGAGGAGGCGATTGGAGGCGGTGATTTGGTGGCGGTTGTGCTGCGACTGGCGGAGATCAAGAAGGAGAGAATCGAGGGGTTGACGTCCTTTCGGTGTCGGGTTTGTGGGCGTGATATGGGCAGGGCGGGGACGTTTTGATAGGGAGGGAGGATGAGAGGCTAGTGGCGTGGGTTGGATGGCGTGGGATGAGGGTCATGGTACTGAGGGCATCGCGCGAGCCGTTGGGAAACCAGTACTGCGGTCATGATCTTGTGCTGCGTGCGAGTACGAGCGCATAGCACAAGGCTGGTAGATGCGTGGCAGCATTGTCAGGTTGTCGGAGAAGCATTCTCGACATGCCCGTTTGAGCACATAATAGATAGAAGACATGCATGACCCCTTGACGAGAGCAGAACATAATGAAAACAATCGACCAATTCCGCTTATGCACAATACCATCAAACACAAAACGCTATGCTCAAAAGAATCCAACCACTACCACACCCACCCCAAATACTTCTTCGTCTTCCCCACCGGCCTCTCCACATCCACTGTATCCTGTTCCCTCAACCGTCCACTCCACATATCCATCGACTCCGCCCTCGCAACTTTCGTCCGATGCCATAACTTCCACCCAAGAATCGGAACCACAAAAATCGGAATCCCGACATAACTCGCCACGAAATTCGAAGTACTCCAATTCCCCTTCAAAAACACCGGAAAGCCCGCCACGAGAGTGATGATCACACTCCCCACAAACCCAAACCACGCCGTGTAGGGTTGGAAAGGTCCTTTCCAGGGTAAACTATCCCGATCGATTTTCTGCTTCTTGAGACCCTGGAAGAAACGGATGTAGGTGGCGCAGAGGGTGGCCCAGGCAATCAGCCCCGCGACGGTGGAGAGGTTGAGAAGCCAGGCGAAGGCTTGCGATGCACCCCCGCTTCCGAGGGAGAGGTATGCGAGGGGACCGAACGACCAGGAGGTTATGACTGCCACCCACGGCACGCCGTTTTTCCAGGTCTTACCGAAGAATTGGGGGAGTTGACGATCGGTCGTCATGGCGAGGATGATGCGTGCTCCGACCCAGCAGTACGAATTCCCCGCCGACCAAGCGGAGATGAGGATACACGCGTTTACTATTGATGGGAGAGCGACGATTCCCGCTTCATTGATAGCGATGACCCACGGGCTCGACTTTGCGTTTCCGGTGCCAGAGACGAGGTCCGGGTTACGGGGGTCGACGATGAGACCGATGAACAGGGCGCCGAGGATGTAGAAGAATCCGATGCGGTAGGTCACTAGACTCGCGGAACGGGGGATGGCGCGGTGAGGATTCACGGACTCGGCGGCGGAGATGACGACTGTTTCGATGCCGATGAAGGAGAAGGAGGCGTTGACGAATGCGGAGAGGAGGCCGAGGAAGTGGCCTGTACTGCCTGTGATGTCGTTGTAGTTGACCCACGGACCGGGGTTATTCCAGTACCGGAACCCGATTGCTTCGCCATTTGGCGCGCCTCCGGCCGTGATGACGATGGCGACGAAGACGAGGCCGAGAAAGCAGAGGACTTTGATAGAGCCTGCGATGACTTCGGAGTGGCCGAACCAGCGGACGTCCATGAGGTTGATGAAGAGGATGAGGCCGAGGGCGACGGTGATGACGACGGCGGGGGTCAGGGAGGTCCAGTAGGAGACGATGATGGCGGAGGCGGAGGCTTCGGAGGCGATGGCGATGGTATAGCAGTAGCCGTAGGAGATGGCGAGGGAGAAACCGACAGAGGGGTCGATGAAGCGGGTGGCCCAGTGGGGGAAGGAGCCGGCGGTGGGGAACTGTAGCATTGTCAGATATGGGGAATAGTAGGAGAGGGTAAGGTGCTCCTTTACCAATGTGGCCAACTCGGCGATGCTTTGCATCACACACCAGAGGATTGCTCCGACGATGAGGTAGGCGAGGAGAAGACCTGCTGGACCGGCTTGGGCGTAGGCGGAGCCTGTGCCGATGAAGAGACCCTACTCGTGTTGTCAGAGAAATGATCGACAAACGGTGATGAGGACGGCCAGGTAATACGCACAGTTCCAATACCAGACGAGAACCCAATCATGGTGACCTGATAGTCACGCAGTCGACGTTGCGTCCCTCCATGTCCGCCGACGTTGATCTGAGGTTCTTCAATCGTCCCGTCATGATGCAAAGACTGAGCGTCCGAGTCGCTGCCATTATGAAGTCCGCCGGTGTGCGACTTGGTGTGAGTAGCATCGAAGCCCATCGTTACAGCAGCGTCCACCTAGACTGCAGTCGTGGTAGGTAAAGCGACTGATCGACAATGATGAAGTATGAAGAAGAGTCAAACCCACCGTAGCAAGGACGGACATCATCAGTAGCATATATCAACCCCATCATAATCCACTACAAATATAACGGGCCGAAAGACCCCATCATCGCGCGACAGGCCGTGTCTCTCCAGTGTTGGGAAAGAGATGGTGGTCCCGATGAAGCGTTCGGGACAAATTCTTGACCAATTTTTCGCCCGGTGGTCTAGCACGCCATTTTCGGGGTCTGAGGGCTTTGGTGCCGTGCTTTAGGGCTGAAAGAGGATACATGGGGTGCTTCATGGGAGGAAGAGTGTGCTTTCGTTCATACGGCCGTTGATGAGGCACGAGATGAAGGAGGTTTTGATAATGAATGGTGTCGAGCATGGTCTCTGTATGCATGTACTGTTCGATGGAGTTCGTCTGATGATGACAAGAAGTTGTAAGCCGGGCAGAGCCGCCGCCACGAAAGCTTCATGGTTGTTCAGGGCAGGCCCTCCAAAGCCCTCGTGGGGGCCACGTTCATGGTGAATATGGATTCGGAGACTTGGGTGTGATATATAAAAGCGTTCATGTCTCCAGTTGGAGCGTTCGTCAGCGTCTTGAATGCAAAGAGCGAGACCGAAATGCTGAACGGAACCGAGACATTGTAGATCGTGGTTCCGCAGGGATTGTTCGAGCCTTGCTGCTTGAACGTGAAGCTCGCGATTGTTTAGTCAAACCAGGCTTACTCTCAAGGCACGACGATATTCACACTGTACGAATTGCGGGTTCAACGCATGAGCTCAAATCGTGTTATCGACAGACAGAACTTGAACGCGGCGATTGTGCCTGGCTTGAGGCTGACAGCCTAGACACGGTATCCTGGTAGCAGCAGCCTTCACGGCATTGCAGCCGGCGTCAAGCAGTTCAGGACATCCTGGCGGAAAGCGCCTCCGGCTGGCGACTCAGCCTTTCAACAGCTGTCTACATCGCACTCGCTGCTCACCTCGTTCGCAATTCGCATCAAGCCCTTGCAACCGGACCCTCGAGACCGACGAAATGCAGAAGCCAAAGTTCCGGGTGGGCCTGGGGAAACGGTCAAAGTCATCGGCGCTAGTACGTATATGATAAAAACATATGCTCTTCTGGATGCGTAGAGCGGTGTTTATGGCGAGAGTTCCGGGGCCATTGGTCAACTTGCTGAGGCAGAAGTATGGAAATCTGATGCTTGAGGAAGAAAGCTGCAGCGCAACCTGGGAGAGATGTCACGAGCAGCTGAGGGAGGTCGTTGCGGAGGATAATGTGTTGTTCTTCGACGTCAGAGATGGGTGTCAGTCGATCTCCCGGTTTCTGATGAACCTTTTCCGACTTAATCAGACGGGGTATAGCGGCGCGGTGGGCACTGTTTGGGGTGTCGCTGGTTGGAGGAACTGCAGTTGCTCTGCCCACGAATGGCGGGTTGGAGCTCCGCCGGCGATCGTACAATGTAGCGCGAGTCGGACATCTGTAGCTCTTGGCGGATCATTGGCGGTCGTGGCTACTGTGATGCGTTACCGTGTATTTGATGGTATGGCGGTGAAACTGTGAAGTTAGCTCCGGTGGAGCAGACAATGTAGAGAGTATGTGCTGGGTACGCCGCGGAAGCGATCATCGCGGTAGAGCAATAGTACCTAGTCGCCACTTGCTTGAAAGTGAATGCTTCTCGCTGGATGCACATGTATCCTGGACATATTGTTATTGTTGTCGAGTGTTCAGGAACGAAGTCGAATGTCACCTCAGGCCCGGCTAATTCGAACATCCGACTTGGCAAACCCGGTAGAACTACCTTTCCCGGCCATGTGCGGCTCACTGTGGGTGGGATCGCTCCTCGTGGACAACTCCAGACCTTCGACGACAGCACAACATCCTGTTCTCGATCGTGAAGTACCGCACCCTCTTCCAAGTTCCCTTCCTGACGACACTCGACGACGCAATGAAACGACCATCTGGCTGGCACTCGAGCAGCAGTGCCCGCGCCCAAGCCCCTCCGGCCGGGGCCCACTCACACCTCTTCCATCTACAGCGACATCCTCGCCCTCCGTGGACCACGTTCTCCTCTCCCACAACAATCAGCAACCTCGCGATCCGAACGCATATCACGAACGAGCGATCCATATCCAACTCGTGATGCTGTTGAAGCTATGATGTGTTCACTCACCTCGGTCGACGCGGAGACGTCGGAAGAATGATCTGGCCCACGGTCGCAATGTCGCCAACACCGCTATCCCTGCCACCGCGATCGATGCCACTTTGACTTTCTCACCTCAAGGAAGAGACGTGATACAATGCACATGGTGTGGCGTGAGTTCACCTGGAATATGAGAGCATGTCTCGAGGCACAAGGGCATGAGGCGAAGCGCGGATGATACGCACAAGAGGACTACGGACTACTCTACCTCCGACATGCATTCGAGACTACTGCAACATGTCCTTTGGACCAGTGGCAATATCGGACACTTGAACGAGGCAGTCCATTCCGAGAGCCACCGAGGCCACTGGATTGTTCGAGCCTCGACCGCCTCGTGGAGCTGAGGAGAAAGATGAGCGATGCGTCGTACCGACACATGGCTTCTCTCAGTGCATCTCTCGACGTGAGGGAAGTCAACATTTGTGGAAGAAGAACGTTCCTGATCTCGTGGACACTTTGGTAGCTCCGAACCGCCTAGCATGGAGCATAGACTGGACAAGAAGACTTCTATGGTAGGTTGCAGACACTCACGCGATATTTATGGTAGGATCGGAGCCGGCGGTCATGTCTGCGATCGCTGCAGACACGATGAAGAGAGCTTGTTTCCATTTCCGTTTCCGTTTCCGCTTTGCTTTCAAAGCTCGAAGTACTTCATCACTTTCTTCTGTTTCTTGCAAGTTCTCAACCGTGGAGCACCGCTCAAGAAATGAATCCCAGATGCTGTGGTGCAGCATCAGCAAGCAGACAGGAGGCCTGCCACTTCGAAAGCAGTGGACATTGGGAGCAGAAAGAGAGCGGAACAGGTATGCAGACCCGCGAGATACACGATTCACATTGCAATACTGAGCAGTGCTTTCAACAGATCAAGGCCCGTGTCTGAGTGGCAAGGCCTCGCCTGGGAGGTCCGCTGAAGAGATGGCACAACAGCTCCATTACTCCCCGACCCCCAGAAGAATCAGCATGCATGCCAGGAGCAAGCATCCGCCGGGAAGAAAGACGTCAAATCACCAAGAGGACGCTCGCGAGCCTGAGCCAATCTTCTGCCTGCCTTGCAACGACGTCTGCAAGCAGATTGCATGGCTTACTTAGGAATTCGTGCAACACCGAGCACCAAGGAGCAGCCATCGCCCAAAGATTGCATTGTGCCTATATACATACCTGCACTGCGTTCGACCTACGAGGCGTAAGCGGGGTCCGTTGGGATCTATCTCGGCTCGAGCGATACGCTTGCGTCAGCTTGCGACCGTGGGTGGAGGCGCGCCACGGAACTCGAATTATCCGCCAAGACCCAACTCATTCACGCACGGAGAGACGATATACCTGCCAGGACAGCAGGGAAGCGTTGCTGGCGTGCGATCCGAGCTGCCTCACCGCCCTGCCACCGTTGCAGACAAAGAGCCGCCGCCGTCGCACTCGCCGGATGTGCGGGTATTGCAGGCGCGCTAATTGGCTTGCCGGGGAAGTTGGCTTCAAGGCCCGCCAAGATCGACCGGACAGCAAATGTGGACGACGACGATAAGAATTTCACGAGAAAACAGATATGAGGAGGATCAGGAAAGCACCGTGAAGCTCCTCGTGCAAGTCTCCTATCAAAAGAGTCACTACCGGCAAAGTGTTTCGTCACTTGCGTCGGCGGAATCATCCAGCTCGAATTGAGAAAGCACGGACCACTTCTGCCGACCCATCAGGAAGATCCCCAGGCTTTCCATTTCTTCTTCCCTCAGCACCACCCGATCTCGTCATCCCACTCCATCGACAACACCACCACCTCCCACCGAGACATCGCACCACGCCCGCACCACCATCTACACCATCCATTGGCGTACTCCCCGCTACCACACCGCCATCGTCAAACGCGCTCAGTCGCGCCAAAACACACAGCCTCCACCGCGTCGCGATTGAGCTTCGTGCGCCCGAGCAGCTGCGACTTGTCACCCCGTCCGACGACCTCTTCGACAGCACCATGGCAGACGAAGCCACCACCGCTGCCGCGCCGGTCGACGCGCCCGCAGTAAGTCGTCCTATCACGTCATGTGCAATCACGACCTCGTCGCTGACATCTGCCCAGCCAGCTGAGACCTCCACCGAGCCAGAGACGACCGAGGCGACGACCACGAATGGTGACGCCGCTGCGTCGAAAGAGCAAGAGACTGTCACCGCCGAACATGAGGCCACATCCGACCCTGCCAGCGATGCTCCTGCGGCGGACGAGGCCGGTATTGCGTCAGCCGAGCCCACACCTGCAACTACACCTGCCTCGGGCAGCAAAGACAAGAAGCGCAAGTCGACTGGCGGCGGCGTTCCCGAACACAAGGGCAAGAAGCTCAACAAGAAAAAGTCGATGCCGGACCTGAACCTCAACTGCAAGCCGGGTGAACACTACTGGGCGCGTCTGAAGGGATACCCACCTTGGCCAGCTATCATCTGTGATGAGTCCATGCTGCCAGAGGCTCTTCTTGCATCTCGTCCAGTCAGCACTGCCCGTCCTGACGGCTCCATTCGTGAGGATTTCGAGGAAGGTGGCAAGAGCGTGAGAGACCGGACTTTCCCGATCATGTTCTTGTCCACCAATGAGTTGTGAGTGATGATGTGCTCCCTTATGACGATCGACGGCCTGCTGACATTCTCATTCCCAGCCAATGGATGAACAACACCTTCTTGAAGCCACTCAACCCTGAAGACTGCAAGAACCCAAAAGGGAAGATGACGAAGGCTTTGCTTGATGCTTACAGGATTGCGTCCGAGGACCACGAACTTGACTACTTCAAAGGGATTCTCAAGCAGTGGCAAGAGGAAGAAATTGCGGCTAGAAATGCCGAGGCTGCGTATGAGGCCGAGCGGCTGCGTGAGGAAGCTGAGGCAGCGGCTGCACCCAAAGAAAGCGCGGAAGATGTCAAGCCGAAGAAGAAGCCCGCTCGCAAGAGCAAGGGTGCCGATGAGGATGTTGAGATGGAGGATGCAGACGCCGCACCCAAGTCGAGCAAGAAGCGGAAGAAGGCCGAGGAGAGCGATCCCGATGCTCCGAAGGTGAGTCCCGAGTGGAGATGATGAGAATCGCAACATGCTGACAATTTCACCAGGCTAAGAAGACTCCCAAGGTGATGAAGCTTAATGCGCCCAAGACACCGAGCGAGGCCTCGGCGAAGAAGAGCAGCAAGCCCAAGAAGAAGGTTGTCACAGCGCCCAAAGCCGAGCCTGAAGACGAGTCGAAGCCACAACTCACCGAGGAGGAGAAACTCGCTCAGCGCGAAAAGGCCGTTCTCTACCTTCGTCACCGTCTGCAGAAGGGCTTCCTCTCCCGCGAGCAGGCACCGAAGGAGGAAGAAATGGGTGCTATGGACGAGTTCTTCACACAACTGGAGGGATACGACAGCCTCGAGCCACCGATTATCCGCACCACCAAAATTCACAAGGTTCTCAAGGCGATTGTCAAGCTTGCGACGGTGCCCAAGGATGAGGAGTACAACTTCAAGAAGCGCAGTCTCGCTCTGTTGGACATTTGGAACAAACGTATGGAGAGTGAAGGCGGTGCTTCAGCTCCAGCTGTGGCAGAAGACAAGTCTGAGGCTGCCGAGGAGAAGTCTGCTCCGGCTGAGGAGAAGACGGCTGAGGAGAAGGCGCCAGAGACGAACGGCACGAAGGAGGTTGAGGCTGCTGCTTCCGAGGCGCAGGACACCGAGATGAAGGATGCCGGCGAGACCAAGGAAGGCGCAGAGGACAAGGCTGATGAGGCTGCTGAAAAGATTGAGGAGAAAGTCGAAGGCAAGACTGACGCCGTGGATGAGCTGCCCACCAGGCCCGCGGACAATGTCAACGAGTCGGCTGAGGCTGCAAAGGACGATGCTGGTGAGATGAAGACGGACACTGCGGCAGAGGGCGAGACTGCTGCCGCATAAGCTACGACGGCGTGACAGAAGGACGAAAAGCGTTGCGAGGACAGACGGCGATGATGCGTGCGAATACTGCGAACGGAAGCGGCGAATACTGTCGCGTGTCCCGAGCACCTCCAGGAAGGGCCAAAGACTCGGTGGAGGCGTTCAGTTGATGTATGTTGTGGATTTTTTATGGTATCTGATAGGAAGAGTATCAGACTTGGATACCTTTTTGAATGCTATCGTTCAGAATTGACTTGTCACGATCATTCTCTCACTTCGTGATCGTCTGAAGACATCATTCTCTAGACAGTGTGTTATGGATCATTCGCTGCAAGATCTGCTTCAAAATGCGTGCCGTAAGGTAGTTCTACTCGGATAAACATCGGATAAGGTCGGATAAAGCTATCCGGCTCGAGCTCCAGCTTGCGAGCTGCACCACTCCTCATGGTGACAACATCGATGTCCTGAGGCGCTAAATGCCATTGCTCCATCCGCTCAATGCAGAGTACATGGCGAGCTCATACACGTAGGTCTACTGACACCTCTCCTTCATACCTCCCTTTCCACTGCAGCCTCTCCCTCCAGCTTCAATCAACACCATCGCAACCATGGGCGGCGGCGATATCAAAGACCACCTCCTCTGCCTCCTCCCCTTTCCCGAGCCCACCGCCATCCTCTCCGCCCTCCGCACCCGCTTCCCCGATCTCCAAGTCACCTACCTCGACGTCTCCTCCTCCACCACCGCGCCTCACATCCCCACCCACCTCTGGTCCCGCACCACCCTCCTCTGCACCATCACCACTTTCCCTCCCAGCGTAGCCTCCGTCCCGAATTTAGACCTCGTACACCTCATCTCCGCCGGCGCCAACCAGATCTTCACCTCCCCGATATGGACCGACTCACAAGTGACGATCACGACGAGTTCAGGGATCCATGGCCCGCAAATCGCGGAGTGGGTGGTTATGACGGGGTTGGTGGCGAGTCATGGATATCGGGAACTTTATGAATTGCAGAAACGGCGCCAATGGGGGGATCAAGAGGGGGAGTATAGGAAAGTGAGCGATCGTGTGGGGAAGAGAGTGGGTGTGTTGGGGTATGGGAGTATTGGACGACAAGTGGGACGGGTGGCGCAGGCGATGGGGATGGAGGTTTTGGCGTACACGGCGGGGGAGAAGGATACGAGGGAGAAGAAGAGGGATCGAGGGTGGGTTGTTCCGGGCACGGGGGATAGGGAGGGGAAAGTTCCGGTGGAGTGGTGGAGTGGACTGGATAAGGCGAGTTTGCAGGAGTTTTTGAAGCAAGATTTGGACTGGCTGGTTGTCTGTGTTCCACTGACCGAGCAAACTCTCCACTTCCTCGGCGCAGACGAACTCCGCACCCTCGGCGACGGAGGCAAGAAGCCCGCCTATGTAACCAACATCGCGCGCGGACCGATCCTGCAGACAGAAGCATTGATCGAGGCGATTAAGAAAGGTTGGGTGAGTGGTGCTGCGTTGGATGTCACGGATCCGGAACCGCTGCCGAAGGAGAGTGAGTTGTGGGGTATGAAGGAGGTGATTTTGACGCCGCATGTGAGTGGCAGTGGGGAGGCGTATGTGGGGAGGACGTTTGAGGTTTTGGGGGAGAATTTGAAGAGGAGAGGGAAAGGGGAGGGGTTGATTAATGTGGTGGAGAGGGGGAGGGGGTATTGAGTTGATGGAGACAGGTTTTGGAGGAGACAATGGGAGGGGTGGAGTGAGTAAGACAGCATACAGGTAAACGACGACATGAGCAGTGTGATGGGGGTGGAACGACGACCGTCGACAGGACTGCAGCAATGTACAGAAGGATGACGACAGAAGCGGAGTTACAGAAAGCAGAATGACAGAAAGGATTGGGGAGGCATCGTGCCGAAGCAGAAGTTTAAAGAGATTCATGACCACCGTTACAGTGAAAGTCAGCGATGGAATGCTCTCTGTGGCTTTTTTGATGGCATTGCATTTCTCCCTTCGAGCTCTACACATATTCTACGTACGGAGATATCATTTATGAAGCACATGAGACAAGTCGTCATCATCCAAAAGCCCTGCACCATCCTCCCTCCGCAACACCTACTGCGGCTCCTCCCCCTTAAACCTCTCCTCAATCGCCTTCACATCCATCCCACAAACCCTCGCCCTCTCCACAATCGCCCTCGCCTTCCCCACAACGGGCACATCAATCATCTTCCCATCCAACGTCCACGCTCCCCTCCCCTGCTCATCCGCCTTCCGATCCGCCACCACAACTCTAACCGCCCACTCCGCTTCCTTCTCACTCGGGCTAAAAACATTCTGCACCACACCCACTTGATCCGGGTGAATACACTGCTTGCCATTAAACCCAAACCGCTTGCCATTCTCCGACTCCTCCGCGAGTTGCTTCTTCCCCTCCTCCCCGCGGAACGTCGTGGACACGAGATCGATGGCTGAAGGCAAGTTGTGGGCTCTGGCGGCGGTGACGATGGCCGAGCGGGCGTACATGAATTCGTGCAGGGAAGGGGTGCGAGTGAGGGAAAGATCCATTGCAAAATCCTCCGCGGCGAAAGTGAGGCCGGAGAGGAAAGGCGAAGCTTTACAAATCGCGTTGAGGTCCATGATACTCCGCGCAGACTCCACTAGTGCAACAATCTTGATCGGATTATACTTTTCCGTGCCAGGGGTATGTCGTTCAGGAAGTACAGCGCGGAGCACGTCCGTGACAAAGTGGAGGTCTTTAGGGGCGTCGGTTTTGGGGACAACGATGCAGTCGAGGTGGGTACCCTTGAGGATGGCGGTGAGATCGTCGAGAGCGTAGCCCGAGTCTACGGCGTTGATGCGGACGGCTTGTTCCCGGATTCCCGGGGCGCGGTCACGATTGAGGATGGAGAGGACGTTTTGGCGACCTTCGGGTTTCTTGGAAGGGGTCACGCTGTCTTCGAGGTCGTAGCAGAGGGAGTCGATGGAGGGGATGGAGCGGGATTTTTCGAGGAAGCGCATGGAGGAGCCGGGGACTTGTGGGAGGTCGTTAGTGGGTGTTTGATGGTCTTTGGAGAGGTGTTTCTGGGTGGATGGATCTTCTTTTTCGTTGTTCTTGCGATGTGTATACTACTCACCATAGAGCTGAGCTCGGCGGATGACATGCTTAGCCGCCATGATGGGAATTGTGCAGCCGATGTGCTCAGATTTGCTTTCTTCTTTCTGATGGTCGAGCACAACTTCGGCTATCTTTCAGGTACGCCGTCGAACGTATACAAGGTCTCAATGCCTTCCCGCAGTGATGTATGGGCAAAGTGATGTTGCTACACGGGCATAACACTTGAGCTTGACCTCGGGAATATTTTACCCGGGAATAACCGCATCGGCTGTAGCGCGAAGAACATATCAAACTCTCTTTGGCCTCTACAAATCGAACAAATCTAATCATCCTTCCTCTCCAGCCATCACTCCTTCATCGCCCTCTCGACCCATGAATATACACGTCCTCTTCGTAATCAACCACCTCCAAACCCTTCCCCCTTCCTCCGCCTCGCCTCCCGCCGTCTCACCCTCCACAAGCTCCTCAACCTTCGCCAACTCATCTACATACCTCCCCCAAGCAGTAACCTTCATCCCCTTCCACTTCCCCTCCCCAAAATGGAAACCAGTGAAATAAGTCATAGCCTTCGCAGTCCGCCCCTCATCCCCCAACTGGATAAACTGCGTCGTAAGAGCGTGATGAGTCGAGACATGTTCTAGCCTTGACGATGTCAAGATCAGCCCTAGCAGTTAAAAACAGGGCCAAGTCTGCTTCACCTTTTCCCGACGGCTTTTGCTACCGCTTCGACGCCGCTCAGCGATGCAAATGGATATTGAGCATCTACATCCGGCGTAAAGACCTGGCGGAGGAGGGTCCAGTCTTTGGTGTCGAGGGCGATGCAGTACGTTGCGAGGGTATTGCGGATGGAGTCGTGGTTGGATTGGCTGTTCAGGAGAGACATTTTCGGGAAGATGTCGTGAGGCAAAGATTGAAGAGTACTGCGATCGATTTCTCTTGGTCTTCGGACTGCGGACTTTCTACGGGTTGACAGTGCATATGCGCCATGCTGTGTCAGTTCCACTCCATCGGGTCAAGTATGAACGAATGGAATCCTTCCCGGCGGCTACATCGACAGCACCGACCTCACTCCAGACCTCCCACATCTCCATCCATGATCCTCTCTTCTCCCTCCTGTCCCACGACCCTGCAAATCCTCCTCCTAGCTCTCCACCTTCCAACTTCGCCCTCTCTTGCTCCACCCTCGTTGCCATACGCATCGACTTTCACCAAGTCATCCACAAATTCTCCCCACACAACCCGCTTGCAGCCCATCCACCTCCCTTGCCCGAAGTGAGTGGCCGTGAAGTAAGACCTCACTTTCGCCCTCTGGCCATCGTCCGCGAGCAGTATAGTCTGCGTGGTCAGGGCATGTTGCGATGTGACATGCTCCAATCTATACGGCAGAGGGCAGGTTAGTTGGTCGACAAAAGCTGAGCATTCAGGGCTGAACGTATGCCGGACCTGTACTTCATCCCTTCTGCGATGGGTTTGACGCCGACGAAGACTGCGACCGGGTAGTTCGCGTGGACGGTGGGAGTGAAGACACGAGTCAGCACTTCCCAACTCTTCGTGTCGAGGGCGATGCAGTATGTTGCGAGGACGTTACGGATGGAGTCGACGTCGGAGAGGTGGTTATTAGTAGCCATTGTGAGAGGGCCGGATCAGTCTGTGCGAGAGGACGATGAATGATGTTGGCTTTGAGATGGAGCGATGCTCCTTCTTTTATGCTGCGAGCTTTCGCCATTCTTCTGATTCCAGGAGTCCAAAGTCTCGCGAGCAAGACTGGAGTATGGTCCTCATAGCAAGCATTTCGAAAGTCCTGCTCGCCTGCTTCCAGGAGCATTCCATCGAAACAACTCTCCGCTACGGTATACAGCGCCGCCGCTCTGGTCCTGCACGTCCACACCTTCACGACCTTGAAGGATTCCACAAGGGTATCAGCCATCCTAGTCTCCTAATTCCAGGAAATGGTCTTCAAAGCCGCGTCATCGTCATTGTAGGTCTATACGGCCGCTCTGATTCTGGTTCATCGCTTCACGGCCACTCGTCGGGTCGAAGGATTCAACAAGGATCTCAATCCTCTTAGTCTCCTGGTTTCGGGAAATGCTCTCGAAAGGCCGCGTCATCGGTGCTGTGCCGCTGCTGTGCCGCTTCGCTTCTCGATGTCGGATGTTAATGCTTTCGCGGCCACTCCTCGGGATGGAGGATCGTCGCTGGGGTAGCTTATATAGTTAAAGCTCTGTATAGGCATATTCCGATTAGTAATAATCTGCGTGTAGTGATAACTCCTGGTTTCTCACCTGTGATTAGCAGGCTATAGCGATACAACGATATAGTAATATCTATAAGGGAGGGCAGGGGTAATACTACTTGTAATAGCATTGCTAAGGCTTAAG
>AFIR01000897.1:0-34078 GCA_000223685.2 Zymoseptoria pseudotritici STIR04_4.3.1
GGATTGGAGCCGACTCAGGTGCCGAACAAGACAGGAAGTAACTATCCCGATCCGCTCCTGATGGTTGCTGCTGAACTTGCAAGAAGACGCTGCTACTTGGTAGCGAACTTGGTAGGTGCGAGCATCCTGCCTCGCAACCGCGAGATGCTCTGCATTTATCTCAGTTTCTCCCGACTTTCACTCCGCTTCTCTCTCCAACGCGCCCGATTCCCACCTACGGAGACACATTCGTTATCAACACATTCGTTACCTATCGTTATCAACACATTCGTTACCTATCGTTATCAACACATTCGTTACCCATCGATATCAACACATTCGCTACCTACGATCGCTATGCCGGCTGAGGTGCCCTAGTGGGGCATCTGGACTCTCGTCTGGAATGCGTGCCTGTTCCTCTTCCATCGCTACTACATCATGCCGCGTATCGTTCTTGAGCACCAGATAATGCTTCGCTTCGGCTGGCCTATCGAGCACTCGAGACTTTGCGTCAAAGGCTTCTGGTCCGTCCTGAGTTTGGGTCCAACAGCTGGCCTTCGGGTCGTTGTTTGGTGCCTGTCTTAAACTCACCCGGAAGTCTTTGGGTACCCTCACTTGTCGTGGTTCATAACACTTCAGGTTCCTTTCAACAAGGTTGTCTGCACGGAGACAGGGGGGACGGCGTGTTTGTGGTGGAGATATCAAGCTGAGTCCCGGCCACGTTCGTACGACGTGTGTCGGAGCCCGACTCAGAAACGACAATCTCATGGTCGCCAGCACGGTGGCGGCCGCCTGGGAACTCTCGTGAGTGTCCGAGCCCAATGCTTGTGGAAACTTCGTACTGACTCTGATGCAGGCATTGGAAAGCCTCTGCGTGGCGCGAGAGAGTAACGTTTTGTCTCCTCGACAAACGGCAAATTTCCATCATCATCGATACATTCATCCAGCATATCCGGTCGATCTGTTCCGCACTCTATGTCTGCTATCTGCAGCTCTCTACACATGGCGATTGACGATCCGAACAACATTCATCCGGAGCATCCGCCACAAGCGAGACGGCTTCTTGCAAACGAAGCAGCACTTGCACAGACCATTGGCCAGGACTCCGGATTGCCGAAGGGGATGAGAATGAAGATGCTGTTCTCTTTATGGGACAAGAAGGTCGCACTACAAGCCCCCACATCTGGCCACAAAGCTATATGCAGACGGAACCATACAAGCTACTTCATCGCGATGAATGGGTACGAAAGAATGAGAAGCCATAAGAGCGAAGACACATCATCAGTGGCTTCTGGAGGTCTATCACAAAGCTGCGATACAATTCCGTGGTCAGCCTACCGCACCAGCATGCTATCGCGCAATCACGACACTGCTCGATGCATTGCAGCGTCATCTCCGCCGCTATCTTTGCTTTCACCATGGCTGGCACCAGCGTCCGCACGAGAAGACCTCGTCACCCGCTTCAAGACTCAGGAGCTACAACTACTTGGTCACTTCTTGGTCACTTGAAATCGAGAATCGTGGGAAACGCCGTTGGTACAAGCACCATCTCCGTTACACATTCGACTGCTTGTTGCGACCGTCAGCATTCCATGGCGCTCACGCAAGCTCGACCTCCAATGTCGCAGCTCCAATCACGCATGTCTTACATTCGTTCGCCAACCTGACTGCGACTCACCGCAATTGTCGACGTTCACTGTCACCAGTAGCTGCCGATGGCGTGCTCCAGCACCATGAGCCGATTGGTATAAGGTTCAGCCGTCGTTCTTCTCTGACTCAAAGACCGAGCTCAGGACGGTCGCATCCCAACAGCGTCTTCTGCAAAGGGCAAGAAAAGAGGGCAAGAACATGCATTGGTCACGCCCTGTGGCGATCGATTTGCGCGAATCAATACGAAGCAAGGATAGGACATGATCCCACCAGCGCAGAGTCCGCGTAGCAAACAAGCAAGCGCGACATATTCCTTGATCATTGGCAGCACACGATCACTCGCCCTGCGGTCGTCCGAACCGCAGATTGTCGAACTCAAAGCCCGATGATCGCACGGGCATTTCACAGCGGACAAGCTCCGAGCTGCCTGACAGCTCGCCGTGGTTTCTGTTGGAACTAAGCCCATGCGCTCCATGGTTCACCGAAAGAACACCCTCTGGTAACGCAAAGAATGACTTCACGCACCGGCTTGGCGGGGATTTAAAAATGTGGCAGCCTGGTCATCCCGCTTTGTCCACCTACTTAAGCCACACGATTCCTCCGATTTTTCGACCTTCCATCACCTCTGAACGGAAGCCCAGCTCGCGACGATTACTCCGCAATACGCTCGAAGCCAACTTGCATCAGAGTGCTCACCAACTCGCGTGGAAAACTTCTCCAATCACGCAAAGATGGACAAAAACGTCTGGACCGACAATGCCATCGAGGCTGCCAGGCACGCGGCCGACCAGCACATCAAGGAAGGACTCAGACTCGTCTACATTCCGGTCGTCTTGCTGCTGGTCGTCTTCCCTCTGATTGCCTGGATGTTGCCTTCTGGTATCAGGAAAGCTCTCGCGAACATCACGCCACCCCATATCAGTTACACTCTTCTGGTGACCTGTACGACAGCATTTGTGGTTAGCGGCCTCATACCCGATTTGATGCGGATCCTCATGTACACTGGCTTCCAGTTCGGTCAACGACAAATGCTGCCGCCCGTCCTTCCGAACTCATGCGAGCTGGCGAGGCAGATCGAGGAGAGAAACGATGTGTGGCCATGTGCGAAAGAAGAGCTACACGCGGCCTGGAGGAATGGTGGTCTGTCGGCGGAGGTTCTGTGGCAGAACATGCTGTGGTGGATGTTGCTTCAGGTCGTCTGGGTGATCGGCTTTGGCTTTGCAGCTGCCTGGATGAGTGAGACGATGAGCTCGGAGGGAGGCAAGGCTTGCACGCTGCAGAGCTGTCCATGCCAAAACCCGGAGCAGATGGACCGCAAGGAAAGCACTGTAATAGGGGCAAAGTCCAAGGCACAGATCGACTTCCCGCGCCCAAGTGCATAGCGGCAAGTCACGCCTTACCATCAAGCGAGACACGATCTCGACAAGGCCCTGGACGCAACACATACCTCGACTATTTGATCCATCCAGGGACATAAAAGGATGCTGTTCACTCACAATTCAGGGGAGATGATTCACGGTCCGAGATCTTGATCTCTACTCATCAGAACGGGTTTACGGTGCAGGGAAATGCAAAGTGCAGGCAGTTACACGGCTGGTGGGGATCGTCTGACTGACAACGGGCACGAGGTACTCGAAGGGCGGACAGCATCGAGGTGGAGGACCTAAGTGGCACTGGTTTTGTGGGCGGGCGGTTGCTGCGATGGTGAATAACGCTCAGTTGTGTCTTCTCCATCGAAAGCCATGTGCAGTACCCCGGACACAACTGCGTTCCCCGCTGTATCTTCGATAGCATAGTTTATCACACTTCGCCTCACTTCTCTCGCAGTCACAGCGGTTGGCGCATCGGAGGTGGTGGTCGGCATAGGTTTCGAGCATGGGAGCATCGAAATCTTCTTGTAGTGTCTAAGTCTCCCGACGGACTAGATCTGGGAAGTCCAGATGACCTACGCTGCAGCCCTGAACCTGGAAGTCTGCATACAACTGCAGCAATCATCGTGCATGCAGGAATTAGCGTCTTCCTCGGCCAATGTACGCCTGAGGAGTTGATGTCGTCGATACCCGTCAAGACAGGACTTCGATAGATTTGGCCACCGTAAGCGCTATTCTTGTGTGCGATAGGCGTTTGTACCTCTTCTCAGGCGCTTCGGAATCTTGAAAGGCGCACATCCGAATACAGGAGCGGAGTGCAAGTAAGTAAGCAGCTTTGTCGTCCGTATCGAACCCGGAAGGACTTCCAAATATGCCACAAACAACTGCAATCCCGGTGCAAGAGCTGCAAAGGAGATGGCCATACGCGCTGAGCCGACATGATAGCTGATCTTCGTCATCAATGCAAAACAAGCGAAGCTTGAGAGCAGTCCGCCAACCATCTTGTCGGCTCGCTCGCCAGGAGGAAGTCGAGCATGATGAGCACTCCCTCAATGAAGGGACGTGGGCAGTCCGATCCTTTTCGATTAGTGAGACAGAAGGATGATTAACCAGGCTGCGAGCACCTCCAGTCCTCGGCGGTCCTCGCGCCCAGGCGCAACAGAACCGGCAAAAGCGTCGACATGGTCCAGCGTCATCTCCCATCCCACGTCAAGGTACCAAGGCAATAAACAGAGCGGCATGTGCATGGAAGTGTTCTTTCTTCCAGAAGCATCGAAGTCGTACTGATAGAGGCTCTAATGAAAAGAAGTCGTGAAGAGCCGTTCGCGATGGTAGTATTGCGTCTAATAATCCCAGTGACAAGCAAATCTGCCATCCACGGCGGGCTTTCCGAGAACAGACTGGAGTGCAGACTGGGCCATAATTAGTTACATCAGCGTAAAACATCCCGGCATTTCCTCCGGGCTCCGGAATCTGGCCACCAAAAGAGCATCCAATACGCACTTGCGACCTCGAGCCTACTGGACAGGTGAGGTTCTCGATACTTCGAACAATGCTCGCGACAACCCCCTCGGCACCGACAAATCTGAAGTCATAACCTCAGGACCCGGCCAGACCGACCTAAAGTCCTTTCATATTCCCGGAAAACCGTCAGAGTTCAACGTCTCCTCACGGCACTTGCAACTCGATCCGATTGTCAAGCAGAAACAACTATAATCCTTGAATCTTTTCCCAGATTTAGCGGCAATAGCAAACTCAACAGAAGGTCTGGAAGTCCTTAGCCAGAACCTCAGACATCTTTGTGTTTTTTGAGACATATCTGAGTCTTTTGCCGAGCTGCCATTGGTCGGAGCACTCTCCGCGAGAGGCGCTACGCTTCGTGGTTGTTCTCCAGTCTAGAACGACCAGCAACAATAGACGATGCTCCGAGTATTGTGAACGCCATTGATGCTTCCTGGCGATAAGTGTGGTCGATAGTCAGATCCAGGTGAATGCTGTGTCTCGGAGTCGCCGACTGAGGGATATATGCTTGAGCAGCAGCTTTAGTGAGGCTTGAGACACTACCGGGTCTGCGGCAAGACTTTCCACGGTGTTGGGTGAAGTCTGGCGAGGCAGCAATCGAAGGCTTTGCGTCCGCTGTGGGCTGCAACGTCTTCCGGCTGCAGTTGGCAGCGGACACAATGCTCACAAGAAGGCCGGCAACGATGTGAATAATGATGTGCGCCCTGACACCAGCCTCGATGGGTCCTGGTAGGGCTTTCTGCGGATATTCGGGCCTGTGATCCGCCCTCTGAAGCTGTGATGAAGACCCGGCCCACGACGTCGACCGCAAACTCCGAACTTCGCGCGGCCGTAGGATCGCGGTCGTGGAAGGAACATGGCGTAAACGTCGTTGGGACCAGGCAGAATCTTTCATCCCAAGGCGCTGGACACACCGACCCAAGTCCCGGGTTCAGAAAGTCCATCCGGGTTCGGTCCTATTTCACCATGACGGTGGAGACACTGCTTGGTAGTTGCGTAGAGTTGCTGGGCGGGTGTGTCGACTGACAGGAATGGCTCACAGGATCTTTGGCAGGAAAATTGGAGGCACATGCATAAACAGTGAGCTCGGAGATGGCAGCTCAACAACGACAGGGTCTCGCAAGGCCGACAAGATATGTCGTCGAGTGCAACGTGCCATGACCACCGTTCTGCATTGCCTTCTTCGGAGCAGAGTTCAGCACTTCAAAAGTGAAGACCCTTTCATCAACGGCCTGAGATCTTCATGACGAAGAAGAATAACCTCGAAAGCGCAGGACCCGTGATCCCTCCTCTCGTCCTAGTCTTTCCCATGAACTTTACACTTCTTGCCCTCCCCACCTGGCTTACGCCATCAATTGACTTTCCACATCCGGCGTCAGCCGGAGCTGTGGAGCGTGCGTGTGGTGATCCCAACCCAAAGCTCCGGGCGCGATCGCACGTCTGTTAGCAGACGCCGATGCCAATGCCAATGCCACTGCCATCATCGCCGTCCTCAACACGTGCGGGACTCCAGCATCGCTAGTAAATGATCGCGCAACTCGATCAGTGATGCGGAAGAATAAGCAGCAGTGTCGAACCGATCTTGACGTTTTCGCCACTTCGCTTCGAACCACAGTCGGAGCTCAGAGCTTCAAAGGGAACCGTGAATTCATGTCGCCATGTTTCGGACGATTTGCTGGCGTCCAGTGAGACATATGGACCAGTCTGACCAGAGTTGAAGGTCGACGACTCGAGAATCGCGAGTTGGAGAGAAGAAGAATTACAGAACGGCCCAGACCGAACCCCCCCTCTCTCGTTTCCAACGTGCCCAACCGATCGATCACCGAGCTCTCTGTGAAGAAAGTGGAGGATCATCGATAAGGTGAAGTTTAAATTTAAGCGCCGTAGAAAGTCTGTTCGGGTGCGGTCGCTCGAAACCACATCTTCCGGACGACTCACGAGGGATGAAAGGGAGGGGAGAAAGCGCGGACTTGGCCGACTTTGAGCAGAAGAGGGACCCTCGCGAGCGACAAGACCAGAGCAAGCGTAAGAGGACTGCAAGCAATGCAGTTCTCAGCTCTGTCACTCTGAAGTCAATATAATGTCACCATCATTCGAAACGGAACGAGTGAAAGCAAAAGCATGGCAACCTCGTGTTCTCTAAAACGTGCCTCGCTACCGTGCGTTTCGCATGCGTTGGTGGCGTTTACCTCACACTCTCACACACCGCTTGGAACTTCATTACTGCACGCGGGACCGGAAATGTAAGGATGCAGTCGCTCTTTTCGAGTGATGAAGTGATTGTGAGCCCTTGCGTTGGGTCGGTTGCGGTTGCGGTTTGCCACTCCTGCCTCTGTCAAAGTGGAATTTGATCCCAGGGAACTGGTGAAGGACACATGGCGATGGTGAGGTGAAGTCGATAAATGTCGTAGTCGTGAGCATATATGTATATACGTCTTGAAGATAACAGCAAAATGGTATCATATAGACATCCAAGTCTTCGTCGTGCACCAGCAGTATCTCCTCCGAAAATGACAGCAAAGGGTATAATGATGGCAAACAACACAATTTCGATCTCGCTCATCTAAGCCACGGGCTGCGTCAGACTCGCTGCATGCGCCGCCAACCTCGCATTGACCAATTCCAACAGCTCCGGATCAAAACTCGTCGCCGCGCGTCGTGGCGGTTCCCTCAGACACGCCCCACACCGCTCGTGTCCACATTCTCGACACGGTTCGCCAGCGATGAACATCGTTCCGCAGTGCTCGCAGTTGTAACGCACGCGCTGGCGAGGTTTGCGATAGACGCGGCGGACGGCTTTGAGCATGGGTGGTGATGTTGCGGCGAGGGCATTGTCGGCGGAGAGGCTGCGGGAGGCGAGCCCTCGACGGGAGGCGATCCATTGGGTTGCAGCGACAGCTGTGTTGGGTGATGCTGGAGCGGGACAGTTCTCGCATGGGGTGTGATTGCAGTGTGGACAGGAGGTGGTGGTGGAGAGGAGAGGTGCTTCGCATTCGTGGCACATTTGGTGAATGACGGTTGGAGTTTGACGGGTTGAGCGGATGGATGTGCGGAGTGCGGAACGTGGGCGGGTGTAGAAGGAGAGGTCGAGGGTGGAGTCTTGTTCGTCTGTGCTCGAGTCGATGTCGAGAGGTGCGGAGGTGAAGGGTATGGGTGAAGTGAGGATGGCCGGCGAGCTGGCGGTTGAGGATGGTCGGACTGCCACTGCTTCCTCCTCGTCTGATGTCAAGCCGAGTCTCTCTCGCTCGTCGCGTTCCATGCTGCATCGCGCGCTGTCCAGCATTGCCCTCACTTGCTTCGGTGGTTGTCTTGGACATTCCTTGCATCTTTGGTGTCCGCATTGCACGCATGTCTGCTCGCGGCCAAAGTTCCTATCGCATTGGTGACATGTCCAGTGTATTCTGATGCGGATCGGCTTTTCAACTCGTCGTATCTTTGTAGGCCGGTGCGGTGATAGGTCCCGGTAGTGTGGTCTGAATTGTGACCCGTGCGACCCATGTCGTGAGAATAGCTCTTGAATGTGGTGCTTTCTGATGTCCGAGCGGCTGTCGACCATGGGTAGAAGCGCTTCCTCCGACTCGTGGTCAGGGTCGACCTTGATTGGTAGGTCCATTGTGGTGCGTTTCGGAGTGCTCGACGATGTGATCGGTGCTGACGTCTGTGCTGTGTTCTCCGTTTGTTCTCCTCTTGCGACGTCTTTCGCAGTCGCCGGTCTCAAAACCAAGTCCACGCTCTCTCTCCGTGGCGCCTCCATTGGTGTGGCCAGATCCGGCGAAGTCGCATTCCTCTTGCGTTTCATCACCGAACGCACCCGGTCAAACGCCCTTGCGAAGCTTCCTCTTCTCTCCGCTGTTTCCATATTTGCGTGATATCCTTTCCAACAGTCCTAGTGATGTTGCCGCAGAGGGGTATATGTCGATTGAGGTACTCCGAGGACGACAGGTCGTCGCAGGGTCGGAGCGCGCTACAACTCAGGTAAAGATCTTCCGTGCGGATCGCCCTATGGCGATTGTCTCGGACGTGTCCACGTTTCTGGCAAAAGATCGGCTCGTGCTAAAGGTTGTCCATGGCAAGCTGCGGAGGATCGACAGGTTTGCGTTGCGGCTCAGAATTGATGATGTCGAAGACTACAGCAGTCGGAGCCGGACCCTCGAAGATGGGATGACAGTGGTGTTCGTGGTAGCGAGGCGGGCTGTGGGCGACGTAGTGGTAGCGATGGTTGATAGTCTGGTAGAAGGACTGGTCGCGGTGGGTCGATAGCGATGAACGCTTGTGTACGTCGATGGTCACGAAAAGGTCAGGAAGCGAGAGACAGCCAAGCGATAAGACGAGGAAGTAGCAAAGTAGAAGTCTGACCACCTCAGGGAAACGGGAAACGGGTAGAGTACAGATCTCAGCGACAGGGATGATACCACATCCCCGGAGCAAAACCACCGAAGCCGTGAGATGGGTCTCGGTGGAGTTCTCTGACTTTTCCCAGGGCGGAGGAAAAGGCAAAATTCAGAGTGAACCACTTGAACCACAGGCTGACGGATGGGCCAATGCAAGCCACGCCTCACGCTGGTGAGATTATGGTGAGAAGCCACGTCGTCTGTGAGTGAATCCCAGGACCATCCGCTTGGAGCGCAACGATCCCCCAGTCCGGTTCGACCGAATGGCCCGAATCCTTCGCCAAGTCGATTGATCAGAGGTACTTTGTAGCCATCGTGATGAGCCTCCTTGATCATCGCGTTGGCATTTGACAGCTTGGAGTGAGGCAGACATGGCCTGATCGACTGCAAGGTATTCGCCTGACCAAATCAGATCCATTCTATGCCATCTTACGTTGGATTTTATTATTTAGCGAAAGAACGAACAAGCACCGTGGACAGAAGTACT
Organism: Zymoseptoria pseudotritici STIR04_4.3.1; assembly: GCA_000223685.2. Lineage (NCBI taxonomy): Eukaryota > Fungi > Ascomycota > Dothideomycetes > Mycosphaerellales > Mycosphaerellaceae > Zymoseptoria > Zymoseptoria pseudotritici. The sequence goes on from AFIR01000897.1 coordinate 9,399, forward strand.
CCAAGACCCTGCCCTATCCCAGGCTAAAACTCCCTTACATCATCCTCGCCATGTCTCTTCCCTCCCAGATCCCCTCCTCAGTCCTCACAATCTATCAGACTTCAGAGCGGAGTTTCAGCGATCCGAATGACCAGATACCACATGTCAACGCCATTGAGGATTCTGGAAGTTCTTTCGATGACCCAGCAGCCCGTCAGCCGGGACTCGCAACTCTCGACTCGCGATCCACGGACCGGAACTCTGCCACTCGCCTTATTCCTTCCAGCGAGCTCCAGGGATCATCGCTGTACAGAGCTGCATTAGCCCGCGCCAGTCCGCCGGTATCGTCAGCATTGCTTTGATTTCCGCCATGTCCGCGACTCCGTCCATTGTCCGCTGCTTGTCAACATAAAAATACCGGTGTGTGCGACGTCGCTTGTGAGGGAAGTCGGCCATGTTCAGCTGGCCGCATGGAGACGGACGCCACGAGCGTGACTAAGTCTCTTCTACTTCGTGGTCTTCTGTGGGACGAAACTTCAGGCTGGATGCTTTCGCACGCTGGAAAAGCTTCATAATTCTACGAAGACGATGCTCGTTCGGTTGTCGAAAAGCTGCACGGATCTGCGAGATCTACGACTTCACACCATGTCGGTCATCGTGTTCCGCTCGCCAGCTGATCATGGTCCCATCATGCATCGAATAATGACTATGGACCTTCCTCAACGACGAGGCTCGCATAGGAGCAACGTCGCAGGTCTGTGTTCATTGGCAACTCTCCTCCAGGCCCTCGTCTTCCCAAGCCTCTGAGGAATGCAGTCCAAAAGTCTCATGCAAGTTGAAGACATCAGCTGCTCGTGCGGTGCTGGTGAGGTCTTCCTTGAGCTCATGATAGCAGGTCTGCATGGCAGGCATGTGCCATCACCTGAAGACAAGACGGTCAATGTTCACGCTTCCGCTGAAAACTCCAGCTGTGATGTGAACGACCAACATGCTCATCGATAGGTCCAACCAGTTTGGCTACCACTCTCGAGCGTCAACGTCGAAGACCTCCTTCAAACACCAACACAATACACCATGCCTGCCTCTCCCTCTCAAAATACCTGGTTAGCAAGACTCGCAGCCACGGCACTTCTATGTGCATGGTTCCTCACGATCCTCCCATATCTCCAAAAGTCTCCCTCCCCGTCACCACCACCAGCACTGCTTCCACGAGCCAATGATGCAGATCTCAACTCCAGCATCTCGAACCTCCCCTTCTCTGACCTCTCTCCCGCCAACCTCACCAAACGAGCCTTCATCCAATGCGACTGGGCAGCCGCCGGTCTCGCCGCAACCGCCGCGCGAAACGGCGAGTCCAATCCTGATGATCTCGACCCCTGCGCGAAGATGGTCTTCAAAGGCGCCCATCTCCTCTGCTTGATGAACAGCCCTGCCGACCGCGTTCCTCAATCCATCTGGGCGGACCCCACCCTAGACATCACGGACTACGGCTGGGACCATGTAGAAACCGGCCGCAAGTTCGACGCCCACGGCCTTCAGTCCGCCTACACCGCTCTCGCCATCAACGACGACGCTGACCACCGGAAGGAAAGCTACATGGAACACGAGGAGGACTCACAGCCTGATCCCAACGGCCCCGAGTACCAGGCCACCACGGCGGAGTACGCGTATTCATTCAATCCGCTCGAAGGGTCGATGGTGGCGACGTACAGTTTCAGTCCCGATTTCATGTCGACTCATATCATAGGGTTTCAGCCCCCGATGGTGCCGCTGAAGAGATGGTCTGACTTGACGTTCTTGGCTTGGCGGGCGTTGTTTCCCAGTGATACCGACGGTGTAAAGGGATTGCAGCATGTGTTCCGGCACAACATCCACAGTGAGGAGTCGCTGAGCGGGATGAGGTCGGTCTTGGAGAGAGATGTGGCGGATCCAGAACCGGTACGTTCGGTCTTGTGTTGTCGTCGCGGTGTCGTCGTGTTGATTGCTAATGGCATTCTTCTCTGCAGTTTCCAGGGAAATGGCCCGGAGTCGACTTTGGCGTTGACTCTCCGCAAGGGCTGGCGATGTTGACGCTGCCAAACACGTTTGGCGTGGTGTGGCTGCTCGCTCAACACAAAGTGGAGATGGGCATCAGGGTCATCGATCGAGTGCACATCTTCAGTTGCCCAGAGAAGCTCGAGGATGGCAGAGAGAAGGATCGATGGTGTCTATATCTGCATATTGTCGATGGGCCGATTGGACCGGGATTATGAGTGCGTTCAAAGGTGATCTCGAGCGGAAAAGTTGACTTGCATTATTTGGGAATACGTCCTGCTATATTGTCGACCATGTTGTCTTCACCTTACCTTGCAAAGTATCCAGAAAGACGGCCAAATGACAATCTCAATGGCCACATATCAATTCTCGTTGTGGGCGCATGAGGGTTTTCGAATCAAGTTCAAAAGGGGTTAGTCGAGTGTGGGCGTTTTCCGGTAGAAATTGATGTTTCTTATCGATAAGAAATACCCATCACAATCACCAGCAATTAAATCCAAACTCCACGAATTCGGACTTTTCAATTTTTGGCATCGGGACAAGAAAACGAACATCCGTTAGCGTCAATAGTAAGCGACCCAATCAGAGCTGAGGTTCACCTTCCAGGCGGACCTGAGGCCGGCGCTCCCAATCTCCAGCGTCACCCATTGCGCGCAGATAAGACCTCATTCTACCTCCGCGATCCCTCTCGAATTGCACCGCATGTCTCGCACTCCGGTGATTTGGTGTGTGCAGTCTGCGCCAGAGAAAGAGCCAGCGACTATCGACACTTTCGTTCTCCGACACATACACCGCGATCCGAGCCAATGGTGGCCAGGGCATGTTACGATGTCAAATTCAGGAAGACAACGAACATGGCGTGCACTAACCATCCACCCTCGACTCGTGCCGCGAAGAGAGCTGGTCCGCTCACTCTGCTTTATGAAGAGGTATTCTTCGGCGAGGTAAGAAGTGCATACGCTGACCTTGACGCACTCACCGACACTACCGACTTTCCAATTGTGGTCATCCAGGTTCAACGCGAGTGGATGCGGCGAGGCGCTCAATGCGATCGCTTTCTCGCTGTTCCTGCGCGGCGTTTCGTTCTCGCAGGCCCAGCTTGTGGCGGTCCCACGTACCAAACGCCGAGAAGAATGCGACGCAGCACACAACACATGCCACCAGTAATGTGGTGGAGAAAGCGTCGGAGTACGCAACCTGAACTCTCTTGCTCAGCTCTTCGCCTGCCGCTCCGGACAATGAAGCGTCTTTGCTCTCTCTGACTGCGATGCTGCCTTGTATGCGGAGCTCGCGGCCAAGGATAGCCGAAGCTGCAGCGATACCCAGAGAACCACCCAGGACACGGGCCTGCGAGACGATGCCCTGCGCAACAGCGTGATGCTCAAGCTCGCATTCGAAGTTGGCAAGCATGCTGGCCGAGGCCACTGCAAGCCCGAAACCAAGACCGGCAAACACCTCAAAGCCGTACAGACTTTTCGGTATAGCACGAGTATCATGGACCTTCAAAGTCGTCAGCAAGCCAGTACCAATTGCCATCAATGCAGATCCAGCAATTGAGGTCCAGCCTAGCATGTCTTTCTTGAAGGACAACCCTCCCGTCGAGAAGCTACCGACCGCTGCCGCGCCTAGCAATGGGACTAGAGCGATGCCGGCTTGTACTGGGGTTCTTCCATTGACGCCCTGGAGTCGCAACGGGATGGCGTACACGACGATGTAGTACGCGAATCCCGTGAACAAGGTATTGATCGCTGCAGCAGTATATCGGCGGGTTCTCATCAGGTCTGGCGGGAATATCGGAACCATCGTCCAGCTACATCGCTCCGGTCTGGCGATGTAGATTTCCCAGCCGACGAGCACCACCCACAAGCAGACACCGATGATCAGCGGTGCCAGGAACAGCGCCTCGTTCCAGATGGGCTTTCTTCCTGCTTCTTGAAAGGCAAGAGTTGGCAGTGTACTTGCTCCAATGAGCAGTAGACAGCCCACCCAGTCAAGAGTCCGTATGCCTCGACGTACATGGTGACGAGCCTGTCTCGGCCATGATACAAGAAATAGCATCAGCGCGACAGCAGCGACTGGAGTCTTGAACCAGAAGATCCTACACAGCATCAGGTCAAGTACAAGAACACCACACTTCATCCCATTCACGATCTCTTACCATCGCCAAGTTGCACCGCTGGTGATGGCTCCTCCCAAGAGAGGTCCTACCGCTCCTGCTACAGCGAGAATCCCACCAATAGCCGCGCCCAACCATCGTCTCTGGCTGATTGTCATCATCTCCGGCCAGATGACTTGTCCAAGAGCGTACAGACCAGATCCGCCCAGGCCCTGCAGAGCACGGAACGCAATGAGTTGACTCAGCGTTTGTGCGAATCCGCAAGCGATGGAGAATACCAGGTATACGACCGATGCGAGGAGATATGCCCGAAACCGCCCAATGACATCAGCTACTGCCGTGAAGGGGAGCGCGAATGCAACGTTGGCCAATGTGTACGCCGAAGCGACCCAGAAGACCCTCGTGGCGGCATTGAATTCAGTGCCAATGGTAAAACTATGGATTGTCAGAGACAGCGAAGGCCTGGTGTTCTGAAACTCTCACATCGCAGTCGATACTATGGAGGAGTCGATGAAAGAGAGGAAGAGCCCAATACCGAGACTGAGATTCCGTCAGTACGAAGCGACACAATCACGCCCACCAGTCGCTCTTCAATGTGGAGAATGAGAAACTGCTTACCTGACACTGAGGAGGACAAACCGCCATGTCGGAATTTGCGTGCTTGAACCTTCACCTGCCGCCGAGGCATCGAAGCTGTGCGAATTTGTGGTATTCGCAGCATCTGTAATGGCGAACGCAGGCGTGGACGCTTTGTCCACGCTCACCATTTCCGGACTCAAGTTATCGTGCATGACTGCAGCCTCCGGTGGGTTCTGGATATTGCGGCAGAAAACCAACAATCGCAGACATGCAGCATGCTTCCTGAACTTGTACTCGCGCTTTCGGAAGGTCTTTGTCGACCGGTCGATGCATGGCGGGACAGCAGTCAGCTGCAGATACACCTCGCAGACATATGCGACTCCGAGACTTTGAAAGCGATCCTTCGCTTGGCGCAATAGATTAAAAGCGGTTGGGTGATGCAGGAGCTGGGCGTGCGTTCGGACTTCAGCCGCCGCTCCTTCACACCACTAAACCTTTACTGCAGCCTGCAGGGTCTGGAGGATGCACTAGAGGAGCAATCCTTCATTGTCTTCAAGCAGCTGAAATTCTAAGCCTCCCGGGACTTATGTCTGGACCTCGGACCTTGGAGTAGAGGCAGAGATGTGTGGAGTCCTGCAGGATGGAACGACATTATCGATCTGCAGTGTGCTGCCGACCTGTACCTCGATAAGCGTCCAGTGGAGCACTTGTACTACTACTTGATCATATACAGATGGTGGCACACGCAGGACTTAAGACACCGGTCGGACGCCATGTCGCTGCGGCTGAACGCAGGTCGATCACTGGCTCCAATACTGCTTTACCATATACAGATGGTGGCACACGCAGGACTTGAAGACACCGGTCAGACGCCATGTCGCTGCGGCTAAACGCAGGTCGATCACTGGCTCCAATACCCGAACAACGATGAAAGCTGAGAGGAATGCAAGACGCAACAACAAGAGTCGTGTGGAACCTTTCTATGAAAACTCAGCTTTGCGATCTCATCACCACTTTCTCGATCATGCGCTTGAGTCGCAACATGTCGTTGTTGGTTCGCGGAATTTCGTGCCCTCCAGCGTGTGTGCAAATCTCACGCTGAGCTGGCGCACACAATTCAGCCATGCCCTTCGCCCCCTCATAGAGATGGTCTGCCTGGCCGTGGACATGGACGGTGGGCAGATCCAGCCTCAGTTTGCAGACCTCTGGATGGAGGAACCGTGTGAGATACCGATCCCGAGCGTACTCTCTGCTGCCACATTCTTCCAAGAGGGGAACTAGAGAAGGATGGATGCCTGTCGGATCCATGATATTCGGACGTTGATCTGGATTTTCTCGTGCCCAGTCGTTGAATGCTATGAGTTCGTCGAGGTTTGCACATGGCTCACGATGAAATGAGATCCAGTCTGTGACGTCGATACCCTCTTGGTCGTCCCCAGAGAACGGAATGTTACCAGCGATCAGGATCAAGAACCGGAACAAAGGCTGCTGGCAGGGTTGATCCTTCTGCAGCTTGAGCATCAAGCCAAGAAGCTGGCATGCGCCCTGTGATGACTTTGAATCAGACTGTTCTTCAGCACGAGCTCAGGGAGATGGACCTACAGCGCTGAAACCCATGCAACCATCAAAGGGTCCCTCTTCTGCGACAAGATCCAAGCACCAATCGTGAAAGTGTGCAATGTTCTTGACAGTGGGTACGGCGACTGGCGTATAGTATGGGCCGGGGTAGAAGTCCGCAAGCTCAGGATGAGCGCCGCATTCGAGCTCGGCATTGATAAAGAACCATTCCCAGTGGCTCGGAAGCATCGCTCGCAGCGCAGCTTTCCAGAAACGAGCATGTCAGATCCTCAACAACAAGGGGCAGATGGAGTCTTCGCGGATGCGTACCAGTCTGCGACTCGAAGATCGCGCCACTAGAGCCAATGCCGTGGAGACATAAAATACGGACCATTGTTGTAGTTGTAGGCGTACGAACGCAAGATTTCAAGTTTTGAATTCTTCGCAGACGAGGAGCTAGGTTCAGGAACTGAGATCATATCAGCTGCATCCTTTGACCTATCATGCGCAACCATCTGGAGATTGGTGAACGCCACACGGCGCAACAGCAGCAGGACTCGGGCATGAAGCGCTCACAAGGTGCCAAGACACTCCAGGCGACCAAGCCCACTTATTGATGCAGCTTCGGAAGGATCGTGGGATGATAAGCCATAGATGCTCGCCGATTATAGACGAGAGGCCAACCTAAGGCAGGCAGCTTCGGACCAATCGCAGCCAATGGACCCACTCAAACAGGATCGATCCTGCTCGAAGCTCACCGGATTCGGATTCAGTATGGAGGGCTGGAGGGCTGAGGCTTGCGGGCAGTCCTGTCGAATCCGAATCGCAATATATGAAACGAATGAGTGAGGAGCGTGATGTTGCTCGAGGCACTCGGCACAGTTGGTTGACCAGATCTCACAATTTGCATCCGTGATCTCACAGATCTGGACTTGACCCTCATTTTACATCGTCCTCCCGAAGAGACCGCGATGGTCCCAAGTGTGACAGGTGACGGCGCAATGGCAGATATTGCTGTCATTGGCATGGGTTGCCGATTCCCTGGCGACGCCAAATCCCCTGCGGAGTTCCATGAGATGCTTGTGGCTGGACGCAGCGGCTGGTCTGAGGTTCCCAAGGATCGCTTCAACGTCGATGCCTATTGGCATCCGAGCAACGATCGCAAAGGAGCGACGGTCTCCCGTGGTGGCCACTTTCTCTCCGAGGACGTTGGATTGTTCGATGCTCCAGTAAGACGAGCATCCCAGAGCGATCTCATGAGGTCATCAGCCGCTGACATATGATAGTTCTGTATGTCCACGATTGAACAAGACGGCAAAGCGATTTTTTGACTGATTTCCTTTGACAAGTCTCTATGACCCAGGCGGAAGCGAACGCTATGGATCCTCAACATCGGATGTTACTCGAGGTCACCTACGAGACCTTGGAAAATGGTATTTTGTGGACCCGAATTTAAGGTCCTCGGTAGACTGACGGTGATGACCAGCTGGCGTTCCCATGAGCACGATCGTTGGCTCCGACATGTCTTGCTATGCCGGTGGCTTCAGCAGAGGTGCGTTTCCACCTCACAGCTGCAGTCACTCACCTTGTTGACCGGCTTAGAATACCACATCGTCTGTTCGACAGACTTGAATGACACGCTGCCATACACGACCACCGGAAATGGTCTTACCATGATGTCTAACCGCCTGAGCTGGTTTTACGACATCCGGGGACCGTCCATGACGCTCGATACGGCATGTTCGAGCTCTTTGGTGGCTCTGAGCCTGGCTGTCCAGAATATTCGCAACTCGAAAAGCACGACCCGTCAGTCCCTGGTTGCTGGGTCTAACCTGATCTTATTACCAGACCAGATGACCACGATGAATCCACTTCACTTTCTCAGTCCTGACAGCCAGTGTTACTCCTTCGACGAACGGGCGAATGGCTACGTCAGAGGCGAGGGCGTTGGTGTTGTATTACTGAAGCACATCGACGATGCCATTCGCGCGGGAGACTGCATTCGCGGCGTCATCAGGAACGTCGTTTGCAATCAAGATGGTAGAACGCCGGGCATCACCTTGCCAAGCTCGGACGCGCAGGTGTCGCTGATACGTCAAGCGTACGAGTCAGCAGGCCTGGATCTGGACGAGACTGGTTATTTCGAGGCCCACGGCACAGGAACAGGTGAATCACCTATCTGCTCTCTCAGATTGATATGCGGACTAACGATCGGGTTTTTTCGTAGCTGCTGGCGATCCACTCGAAGTCTCAGCCATCGCGGCTGCCTTTCAAAGAGAAAAAGAAGGGCGCAAACCTCTCTTGATCGGGTCCGTGAAGCCAAATATTGGACATCTTGAAGGGGCAGCGGGCATGGCAGGACTGATCAAGACCATCCTGGCCTTGGAGTCCGGCGTTATTCCAGGCAATATTCTGTTTGAGAATGCCAATCCTCGGCTCGGACTGGAATCGCGAAATTTGAAGGTCGTACAAGGTCCCACAGCCTGGCCGAGGGAAGGGTTGCGGCGAGCATCCGTGAATTCTTTTGGTTATGGTGGAACGAACGCACATTGTATTGTTGATGACGCGGAGCACTATCTCGCTGCCAGAGGGCTGAGTGGGAACACACAGCGCAGTATCCACACCGACATGATCGTAGGCGCACCCACGGCCAGTCTTCCATTTGCAGATTCCGGTTTTGTCTCAGAGTCTAGCGACACTGAAAGCATCCACGATCTCAAGGACAAGGCGGACTGCAAGGTGTTCATCATGTCAGCACCAGACCAAGCTGCGCTGAGTCGCATTGTACAAGGTCACGCGGACTACTTGCGAACTTGCTCCAACGGTAACGCTGTTGAGGCCCAGCAGCTGCTGCAAAGGCTGGCTTTCACATACAGCAATCGTCGGACGACGTTCCAGTGGCGCCAAGCCGTGATTGCAAACTCGGTCGAGGCTCTTGTTTCCACGTTGCAGAGCAATGTTGTCAAGCCCAACCGCGCCGGGAAGAACCCCTTGGTGCTGTTCTGTTTCACCGGCCAGGGCGCGCAATGGTATGGAATGGGCCGGGAGCTTCTCCGCTACGAGGCATTTCGACGATCGATCCAAACCGCGGACGACTTCTTACGCTCACTGGGTGTCACGTGGAGCGCGTTGCGGTTACTTGAAGCCAAAGAGGTCATTGATGCCGACATTAGCGCACCCGGCCTGGCGCAGCCTCTGTGCACCGTGCTCCAGGTGGCTCTTGTCGACTTGCTGGCGCACTGGAACATCCTACCGACTGCCGTCGTTGGCCATTCCTCTGGCGAGATCGCCGCAGCTTACGCAACGGGCGCTCTCTCCGCGGTCAGCAGCTGGCAGGTCGCCTTCCATCGGGGCCGTCTTGCCGAAGAGCTCGCCCGGCAGCATCCCAACCTCAGGGGCGGCATGATGGCCGTGGGACTGTCCCGAACCGATACGGAGATGTACATCCAGAGATTGATTCCATCGGACGCGCAGGTTATGAGCGTCGCATGCTGCAATTCGCCGGAAAGCACCACGGTTTCGGGCGATGTTGGCCTGCTCGACCAGCTAGAGGCGATGCTCAAGGACGCAGGCGTCTTCGTGCGCCGGCTTCGCGTCAAGACGGCGTATCATTCCAAGCACATGCAGCTGCTTGCGGATGACTATCGTGAAAGTCTGCGGCATCTCGCTGTCAGCACGAAAGTCAATCGCAATGCGAGCGTCGCCATGTATTCCAGCGTCACCGGCGCTCTTGTACGGCCGGAAGATCTTGGTGCTGATTATTGGGTGCAGAACATGGTCTCGCCCGTGCTGTTCGATGCCGCTGTGCAGTCCGCCCTTCAACGAGCAGGGTCAGGACGTCGTCGCGTAACACAGGTGGTTGAAATTGGCCCTGCGGCCGCGCTAGCCGGGTTGCTCGGCCAGATTCTCCGAGTCGCCGGCATCAACAATACCAATGCCGCCATCGGCTACCACTCCATCCTGCAGCGGAAGGAGAATGCACAGCTCTCGGCACTTACCACCGCCGGGGCACTCTGGTCGGTGGGTGTGTCCGTCGACATCGCCAGGGTGAACAGTTGTCCTCAGACCGTCGCTCCATGGGCTCCTGTCATCGAATTGCCAAGATATCCGTGGAATCACGAAACCAGATATTGGCAGGAAAGCACCTTGTCCAAGAGTCTACGTTTCCGTCACTCGCCTCGCACCGACTTGCTGGGAGAACCGGTCCGAGAATTCTCATGGGCAGAGCCGACTTGGAAGAACTATATCCATGTCTCGGAGCAGCCTTGGATTGCTGACCACGTCGTTCGTGGCAGCGATGTCTTCCCTGCCGCAGCCATGATCTGTGCAGCCATCGAGGGCGTTAAGCAGTGCGCGGTACCTGGTAGGATGATCAAAAGCTTCGATCTTCGTGACGTTGCCATCCGTCGTGCGTTGGTCATTCCCGCGTCCGATCCGGGACTTGAAGTTTTCACCAAGTTGCGGCCTCAGCGGCGCCAAACTCGAGGCTTTTCTAACTGGTATGATTTCAGCTTTGAGTCCCTCGAGCTATCTCAAGGGCCTGAGCGGAGGTACAATGAGCATTGCTCCGGGCAGATCTCGATTATCTACGACGATGACAACGCAGCTAGTGTGTCCGAGTACACGGCTACGCATGCAGCTGACAAGGCCGTCTTCGAGCATGCGGAAGGAGTGTGCACGCGTGCTGTGTCCGCCGAGGAGCATTATGCCGCGACTGCAAGGATTGGCCTCATCTATGGACCGTGTTTTCAAGGTCTCAGAGCTGTCAAAACCGGGGACGGATACGCTACATTCGAGATCGAAGTCAGCGACACCAAGAAGACGATGCCCGCTCATTTCGAGTTCCCCTTTGTCATTCATCCCACTTTCCTCGACAGCGCGATGCAATCTGCATACCAAGCCCTGACCCACGGCAGACACGAAGGTGAAGGTGAAACCATCGTTCCAACTGAATTCAAATTCATGCGCGTCTCGAACAATTTGCCGACAGCAAGTGGCGAAGCATTCTCGGGCTTCGTCAAATCTGCCTGGATCAGCCAGAAAAGTTGTGCTGCGACAATCAAGTTAGCCAGGAAGGACTGGTCGGAGACTTTACTTGAGCTCAGCGACTGCACTTTCACAGGCCTTGGGGATTCAAAACAGCAAAATCTTGAAGGAAGAGTCGAGCGAAGACTGGCCGCCAAAAATGTCTGGAAGCCGGTGGTCAGTCTCGTCAACATGGCAGGATCTGACATGCAGAAACTTATTGCAAGGGATATGGAGTCCAGAACTTCAGTTGGATTGGCCGAGGCAGTCTTCACCCAAGCAGCGTTCATTTTCCTCAAACGGGCTGTGGAAGCTCTAACTCCAGAGGTGGAAGCGACGTTGACCGGGCACTGGATACCTTACACTCAATGGCTCAAGCACAAATACGAAGACGGTCGAGCTGGAAGGCTGTTCGGTCAAGCTCGATCAACAGACAATTGGTGCGATATGACTGCCGCGGCGGAGGCAGAATTTCTCGAAAGCGCAGAACAGATGTATCCGCACGATATGAAACTGCTCGTTGCAGTCGGTCGCGAGCTCTCAGACCTGTTGACAGGACGTCAGCAGCCGTTGCCCATCATGCTCATTGACGATACGCTGTCCAACTTCTACGCCGATGCAATGTGTTCGAAGTCAGGATTGAACATGATCCGAGACTTGTTCGACCTGCTCGGCCATGAGAACCCTGGCATGAAAGTGTTGGAGATCGGAGCAGGCACGGCATCTGTGAGCGTTCCCGTGGTGAATGTTCTCGGACACGATGACGGTCGAGCACCTCGTTTCGGCTCTTACACATTCACGGACATCTCCACTGGCTGGTTCGCCAAAGCTCAAGAGCATCTGAAGACATATGAGAACTATGTGAAGTACCAAAGGCTCGACATTGAATTGGATCCGCTCGAGCAAGGATTCGAGGCCGAGACATATGATGTGATAGTCGCCAGCAACGTCCTCCACGCTACGAAGCGAATTGACGTGACGCTGAGCAATTGCTTCAAGTTGTTGAAACCGGGTGGCAAGCTCGTCATTGGAGAGTTGACAGCGCGTCTTGATCACTTTGGCGTCATATTTGGTACCCTTCCAGGTTGGTGGCTATCAGAGGATGGGCGCACCGGCGGCCCTTTGATGACACAGGAGGAGTGGAGCGAGGTCCTCCTGAAAGCCAAATTCTCAGGACTTGACGTTGCCGTGGCTGTTGAAGACGACGAGAACACCAGGATCTTGTCGACTATGGTGTCGACCAAGCCAAAGGATCTTGTTCAGCCAGCCCTCGACAAGGCTTTCGTTGTTAAACCATACATACCGTCAGACATGGCCACTTCGATCCTCCACGCACTGGAGCAACAATTCGAGGCCAAGGGTGTCAGCACCACATCTGTTACACTCGAAGAAGCAGCTCTGATAGCCCACCGCAACGAGCTATCGGCCAAGAACATCGCTGTAGTGTCTCTGCTCGAGGTTGAAACGCCGGTGTTCCACAATCCTTCGCAAGAGCTGTTTGAGGAAGTCCGCGCCATTATTCTCAAGAGCAACCTGCTGCTTTGGTGTGCCTGCAACAATGACGAGGAGGGTATTTGTCCACCGGAGGCATGCGCCATATCTGGTCTGTTGAGAGTCGCACGTTCGGAGAATCCTGCTGTTCGGCCATTCGAGATTAGGCTGCAAGCTCGGCCACAGAGCGAACTCCACGTCACAGCTAGCAGATTGTGGGCGACCATCTCTGCGCTGTGGTGTTTGGAGGGTGGTATCACTTATGAGAACGAGCTGTCGGAGGCCCATGGGTACATCACGGTGCCACGAATCATGGACGATGAACCACTGAATGGGATCATGCGGAATCTCGGTGGAGCTCCCAAGCCAGAGCTCCAGCAGATGAAGCAGATCGGAAGGCCCCTAAAGCTACAGACGACCAAGAACAGCCGTGTAGAGACTCTGTTCTTCTCCGTAGACGACGATTCTGCGGCAATGCTACCTGCTACCTTCGTTGAAATCGAAGCCAAGGCGCACGGAATCAACTATTCCGATGTTGCAGCAGCTTCTGGCAAGGAGCCCAGCCTCATGCTCGGGACCGATGCTGCAGGCGTTGTCTCTCGGGTCGGATCCGCTGTCACTAAACTGCAGGTGGGCGACAGAGTTGCTCTTGCGATTCCAAATGCGTTTCGGACTCATATCGCAGTCAGTCAGGATATTCCGCAAGCGATTCCGGGCTCCATGAGCTTTGAGGAAGCAGCGGCGACCCCATTCGTGTTCATGGCTGCATACTATGGAGCCGTAGACTCCGCCCGGTTGATGAATGGCAAAAAGATTTTGATATCACAGGCCGCGAGCTCTCTTGGGCAAGCTCTGGTGACCATAGCGAACCATCTTGGCGCGGACGTTTATGCGACGGCCAGCTCCTCGGCAAAACGGACAGTGCTCGAAAGGGACTTTGGATTATCACCCACTCGCATACTAGACTCGTCCAGTGCGGTCTTTGCCCAGTCGGTCCAGCGCATCGCTGGAAGTAAAGGTTTCGATGTGGTCTTCAATCTCTTCGGTGGGGAAGACATGGCATCGCTTTGCGGCTGCGTTTCATCGCTCGGCAGGATCATCAACTTCAATCTAGAAGACACCAAGGCCAACGCACCACTCCGACTCGGGTCTTTGGGCAGAAATGTCTCCTTCAAATCCATCGACATGAAGTACATCCTGCAAAACGAGCCGCAGCTCGCCTCGACTCTGCTGGCGAAAGTCTTTGCATTGTTCCGCTTTGGTATGACGCCGGTCTCGAAGCCATTGGTGTTCAACTACACCGATTTGACGGCTGCATTCCTTACGGCGCAGAGAAGTGACGTTGTTGGCAAAGTCGTCCTGCGGCTGGATGAGACTTCGCAAGTGTTGGCAATGCCATATGACCAACATCCCTTGAAGCTCACCGCGGATGCCACCTATGTTATTGCTGGCGGACTAGGAGGCGTGGGTCGCGCTTTGGCATGCTATCTTGCAGACTGCGGAGCGCGAAACTTTGCCCTACTGTCTCGTTCCACGAAGGTGGGTGACAAAGCCGCCCAGACCATTGCTTACCTTGAGAGCCTCGATGCTCGTGTGAAAGTCATTGGCTGCGATATTTCGAATCGAGAGAACGTGAAGAGCGCATTGGAAAGCATGGCGGACATGCCCAAGATTCGCGGTGTAATACAGGCAGCTATGGTCTTGCAAAACGGGCTGTACGAGAACCTAACCCACGAACAGTGGATGGCAGCTACTCGGCCAAAGATTGCAGGCTCTCGGAATCTGCACGAAGTTCTTCCCAAAGACGTCGACTTCTTCATCATGCTATCTTCTATCGCCGGTCTCATTGGCAGTCCTGGTCAGGTAAGTCGGGAGAAAGCAAACCTTTGCGAGAGTGGCAACGCTCTGCTGACACACATCCCAGTCCAACTACAGCTCCGGCAACACCTATCAAGACGCACTGTGCCACTACCGACGCAAGATGGGTCTGAAAGCAACCACGATGAATCTAGGCGGCATCGGAAGTTTCGGTTGGCTCGAAGAGCACAAAGAAGCATCGTCAATCGCAGAGGCTTTGGGTGACCTGATGATCGAGCCAACGGAGCTACTGACCATGTTCAAGAGCGCAGTGACGGGCTACACCTCAAAGTCCAACACGTGCCCAACGCAATTAATCATGGGCATCGGTTCAGGCGGCACCAACGCAGCCCACGTAGCTAACGGCGCTCGCGATCCCTACTTCTGGCTCAACGCACAAAGCCGCTTCCGCTACCTCCGCCAGCTAGACCTCCCAACTTCCACCGTCGACAATTCCAGCACCCCCACCGCTGGCTTCAAAACCCTCTTAGCCGCCGCGAAGACCATCCCTGACGCCGCCGCGATCGTGCAAGTCGCCCTGACAGCCAAGCTCGCCAAGTCGCTCATGATGGCACCCGAGGGTAAGTCTTCATCCACCGCAGAGAAAGAGGAAAGTGTGCTCGACGACTAACAATACCAGACATCGACATCTCCCTCCCGACGTCCTCGTACGGCGTCGACTCGCTCGTGGCGGCGGAACTACGCAACTGGTGTGCGGCGGAAGTCGAAGCGGCCATGTCTGTTTTTGAGCTGCTGGATGCTAAGCCCATTGGTCAACTCGCGGTTGATATTGCGAGGAAGAGTGCTGTACTTTCCGAGAGGGTTCGTCATGAGTAGCGAGATGTAGATCGGAGTTTCTTGGAAATGTACACGACGGCTGGCATGGGACGTTGGAGTGAAGAAAGTCGAACGGGCGATCACGAGAACGGACGGCTTGGTAAAGTACCTACCTTAGTCTCTTGCCTTGTGCAAAGAGCGCGGACACGCTCTCCGTTCGAAGAGAATCCGCGTGCGATATTCGAGTGATGAAAGATAAGCTATGTGCAACTGAGCGCTACGAGATGTGGGTACCTTACAACACTTAGCCACGGCACCTCCCTCCCTCTTCGTGATCGAAACATCGATCATACCCCGGTTGTCCCACGATACAATACCCCAGACACCCTTCCTTCGCTATGCACAAGTACCAATGATACATATATACAAACACATCCCACACCCCAACCCCGTCCTCTTCACCTCCTCAGTGGAAAAAGTACCGACTCTCCATCAACCTCCTCACATCAAAGTCGCCCTTCTCCGGGACTTCGGGAAACGTCAACGGTAGCCAGACGTGGATTTTCCTGGGTGTGGACCTCTTCGCTGGGGTCTTCTTCTTCTTCTTCTCCGTCGCGGGTTCGGTCGAAGCCTCATCTGCAGATGCTTCAAGCGCGTCTCCTCCATCCGGCAACTCATCAGGAAGATCATGACTCTCCAAGTCAGCGGCGAGAACGTCAGCGTCGGTATTCGACTCCTCAACCTCAGCCGGCTGTGTACTCTCCTCGCCCTCGACATTAGTCTTCGACTTCTTCCCACCACCCGGCAACTCCCCCAATCTCTGCCCCGCCATCTCCGTGGGCAACAAAAACGCCTCCCCATCCCCCTCACTCTCAAAAATGCTCCCCGGCGTAACCATCTCTTCGCCCCTCGTCCTCTCCTCCGCATCCTCACTCCCCTTCAACCTCATCCTCTCCGCCTCCAACGCCAACTCACTCATCTTCAACGTAGCATCTTTCCTTAGCTCCGCGCGACATGCCGCAATTTTGCGCCCAACGGGACTCTGCGCCACCACGCTGGCCATGTACATGAAACCCTTGTACCTCGCTTGAAATTCCTCGCGCAAGCGACCGACGATGTCTTCGCGATGCATGGTGACAAAGGCGTCGCGGAGGACGCGGGACATGTCGTCCACGTCGCAGGCGTGCGTCCAGAAGGAGTCGTGGATACTTGCGAAGGTCATGCCTTCCTCCGTGCACTTGAGCGCGGAGAGGAGCATGTGCGTCGCGTCGAGGGAGTGGATGAAATTGGGCGGGAAAGCTTGCAGTTGTTTGCGTTTGCTGACGGGATCCCAGACGTGTTGTTCTTGGATGGCGATGGTTTGCATGGTGGTGAATACCGTACGGGGTTTGCTGGCGCGGTAGGGTTGGACGACGGGGAGTTTGAGCGGGGTTGTCCAGACGACGGTTTGTTTGAAGAGGGGTTTGGTCTTGTTGACGTCCGAGGCGAGGGTGTCGAGCACGGGGTCGGAGGGGGCTGGTGTTGGTGCTGCTGTTGAGGTTTCTTCCTCGGCCTGCTCTGCTTTGCTCCTTCGTCCTGGCTTTCTCCTACCCACCCTGGAGCGCTTGCCGGCGGTCCCTTGTGTCACCTTGAGCTCCTCGACCTGAGCGGGTGTGAGACTTGTCGAGATGCGATCGGCACACTGTCCGAGCCATGCTTGGATCGACTGTGCGCCCTTGAACATGTCTCCCAGTGATTTGAAAATCTTCGTGGCCACGTAATGCGACATGTTCCCCATGTTGACAGGGCCGTATGGTCCGACCTCCGGGAAGAGCACCTCGAGCTGTTTCCTGACTTGCTCCTTTGCGCCGTAGAACGTCACGCCATACACATTGGTCATGACTGGCTGCTTGACACACTTGCGTGTCAGGCGGCCTTGCAAAGTCTGTGCGACGAGGTTGCCCTCTGCGGCGTCTCTGTCGACCTCCGCTTTGACTGCATCTGCGACAGCGGTGTATACATCAGCAGGACGATCGCTCGGTTCGAGGTTCACCTGCGCTGCACCAGCTCGATCACCGCCAAGTGCAGCGTAGTGCTGCAGACCGTTGCAAGTACCGTCCTGCTGAACTGGCAGATGCGAGACGAACTTGGTGGGATCTGGCGAGTCCAACGCTGCGGTCAGCTCGAAACATGCGGCCAGCGTTTGCCACGCATCGTCCGCTTCGAGCCACCATCTTCGGCCGGTGAGCGGGTTGCGCACGGAGTCGTAAATGTCATCCAGATGGGCTTCGGTAAAATCCAGACGCTCTTGCATGCTCGCCTTGTCGTGACCAGCAACAGTGGCCAGATGTGTCTTCAGCCATCGCAGTCCCTTCTCGCCCAACTCCTTGCCGTCGGCGAACACAAGCAGCCCTCTCACGTTGTCGGCGCCCATGTGGTTTAAGTACGGTGGGATAGGGTAAGCTCGCCCACGGAAATCCAGGTTGTGTGGGAAGTAGATCGTCTCATTAACGATAGTCCGCGCAATCTCCAGCTGGAAGTTCTGGAAGCACCGCTTCGAGTGTAGCCCCGTCGCCTTGTTCCTGATTTCGTGGCACTGTGCGAGCCACTTTCTTCGTTCGGCGAAGTCAGTCGACTCTGGCTCTGGGGGAAGATCGGTAGCAGGACGAAGAGGCGCAAAGTTTGCAATCTCCTCGCCAGAATTCCACGCGTCCAACTGCACTTTGAAGACTCCTGGGTGCACTCTCCAAGGCACACTGCTCAAGGCCGTCAGACCTCGATACACCGTCTCGAGATCCTTACCCTCGTTTCGTTCCGCCGCGGCGAGAAAGTAGCTCTTTCCTTGCTTGTCTCCAGCAGGCAGACGAAGGATAGGTGAAGGGAAACGTAGATACCCGCCGTCCTCCCATCCTTTCCACGGCTTCGGTCGTACCACCATGGGCATGCGCTTCGCTATGAGAGCGGGTATCGGCTCAGATGAAAGCTTCTTGACAAGCTCGACGTTCGGCGCTATCGTGCCTTGTCTCTTTCCTCGAATCCACTTCATCTGGTGGAGCAACGCTGGCTGCATCTGTTCGATCATCTCCTTTGTACGAGGATGCTCTCTCCGACATGCCAGCTTTGCAGTTTCGACCAGCTTGGAGACCAACATGGCCCCAAGCTTGAACTTCATCGTATTCGACCATTCCAGCTCAGCCAGCAGTTCCTTATTCGATGGCTTTTTCGGCTTGCCTTTTGATGTTGACGTCTTGTCAGCGTCTGTAGCTTCCGAGGCAGAGTTCGCAGCGGATTTCTTCAAGCGACCTGCGCTCCGAGCCTTCTTCGCGCCTCTTCGCGACTGACTGCCAGCCTTCTCCGCCTTGCAGTCAGACTCGATTGTGTTCCCCAAAGCACTGACGAGGTGGCTCAGCTTGACATCAGTCTCATACTGACCGCCGATGTCCTTTTTGCCATGCGCAATGCTGGACATCGTTACCATGATTGTCGTTGCCGCGATGTGTTCGAGCGGCAGAAGCTCCAGAAATGGTCCGTAAAGATGTCTATCGTGCTCGCGGCCCGGATCAGCCATCTCCTTCTGGACCTCCTCCAGTTCCTGCTTGAGCGCGGGGAGCAATTGCTGATGCCACTGCCACATCATCGATGACATGTCCTTTGTTTGCATTGCCGTGCTGATACCCTTCTTCCTCAATTCCTCGTCGGCTTTCTTCCATCGCTCAACTGCGACCTCGACAGATGTTCGCTCCAATACAATTTGTCGTTGCGCTGCCCTGTTCTCTTTCTCCTCTGTTGTTGCGGTCGGCGGTAGAGGTGGAAAGTCCTTGAAAACGTCCATCGTTCGCTTGATCCCCTTCAGACCTTCTCCTTTCTGTTGTGTGGCAAGCACTTCTGGTGTGTTCACCAGATCGACGTATTCATGATGCTGAGTGGCCACACCGTCTTCGATGGCTTGCTCCGCGTCCTCCCGCGAAGGCATTGCCTCCTCCTCGAAGTCCTCGTAGTATTCCACCGTAGCACGACCCAAAATGGCGAACTCATTGTCGTCATATTCCTCAGACTCCAACACATTCTCCAGCATTTCCGGACCGAGTTGACTCGCGAGTTCGGCGTACCGACGTATTGAACGATCCCTTCGCGATCCGCTCAGAGTCCTTATGACTGCTCGCAACATTGTGACAATCATGCTCGCTTCCAGCGGAATGCCCTTCTCCCTCATCTCCACCTCAAACCATCTATGCATCTCTTTCAATATTACATGCGACTGAGGCGAATCCCTTCCGTGTGCCATAACCAGCCGTAGGGAATCTTCCAAGTACACTGTGTGAGCGAGTAGAAGCTCCGGCGCATCGCGTGCACATTTCTCGGACAGCCTCTGCACAATCGCCGCTGCTCTGTCACGGCGACCGACACTGAGACTGGTGACCAGATGAGTCAAGGTATCCCGAGCAGCGAAATTCAGGCCTCCGATCTTGACTATTGCAGGCTCAGGTCCGATCTGCGGAGGGACCATCAGCGGCTCTGGATGGTGCACCCCCAGGCCGCTGAACCCGACTCTGCCATCTCTTGCGAAATCGAATGGGATATGTGGATCGTACGTGGCGTCGCGGAAACCTGAGCCATAGCCAATGTGCGGTATTCGGCTATCGGTGGGGACAGTGTGATGGTCTGCGGCTGTGGCGAGTGCTCGAGTTCGTGGTCGAGTGGGTGTTCGAGGCGCATTCCGACGAAGGGGCGGGTTCGAGATGTGAGAGGATGAAGAGCTCGAGCGAGCCGCACTCCATTTAAGCTGTGCAGGAGCAAGCCATGGCAGGTATAGTTGTGCGAAAGAGGCGGCGAGGATCTGGGAGGTCTGGCGGCGTTGTTTCCGTCCAGCAGAGCGAACGAGCATGATTGACGCACTGATATGTACAGTATTAGAATTCTGCGACGTCGCTCATCGCTAATGCAGCCTTCTGATGGAAGATGGACCGCAGGAAGGAAGGGACTGGATGCGCAGAGTGGGTGGATGGATGAACAATAGGAGCTTGGGAGTCGTCGGCGATGGCAGCAAATCTTTCTCGACGTCAAGACCCGACACGCGAGCAAGCAGCGGGAATCCTTGCTGCAGATCGCCACATTTTGCCAGATCTGCCGAACCCGAATCCGAGGTGGAAGTCTTGAAGTCCTCCACAGCAGAATTCCCTTTGCGACTTTCCCTCTCCTTCACATGGCCGTCGGATCAGGATCAGAATGCCCACAAAACGTGAGCCGAGTAGTCTCGCCTCAATGCGAACTTCCATTGTACATCATCAAGCGGCGGAAGATCAATAGAAGAGGGTGTGTCCACGTCGTCCAACGTCCGCGAAGGTATGCCTCCTCTTTGGTAGATCACAGTCGTGAGTAAAGATCTCTTGAGCCTCGTTTCTCTACGGTAATTCGACTTCACGTGGGTGCCTGCTGGCCTCATTTCGCGTGGAGGCCTACCAGTAGTATGCTCAACTTCACCTGTTCCATCCTCATCTTCCAGTTGACATGACATCTATCTCGACTCACTTCACTTCGAACACTCAAGACCCACCAGCGGCAACATGGACACGGACGACGCCATGGCTTACTTCGACTTCGCCAAGTACGACGACGAGGGACATCGTCAGCAGACTTCTCAAGTCTGCCATCGCGATAGCACACCGAATCATAGCGGCTCCGACCCTCGAGAACCTCCCTCGACGGATCCATTCCAGAGCAGCGATGATGATGATTCCCAGTCCATGGAGTGGGATGTCGCGAAGGCGGCGAGGCATGACTACTTCAGCATCGATCCGATGCAGGGCATCTCTTTGCCTCTCACGCCACCAGGTCCGGAGGATGCCCTGATGGATCCGTTCGCAAAACTGCCACCGACGTTCGAGGAGGAGAAGTGGAATGTTGACAGAGAGACGGCACAGTTTTTGTCATCCGTCATGTCACTGATATCACCTTCGGAGGAGACAGAGCATGACGCACACCTGGGCTTCAGGAAATTCAAGGTCGATGAGCCTCTTCTTTCGACTGACCCGATCGTGGACATACAACGATTACATGAGAGGAACGTAGTGTGCGTGACGACTGCTGGCATGGAACCTTTCGTCTTGTCCAAGAAAAAGGATGAGCGCCTGACTTGGGACAAGAAGTCATTGAAGCTGCCCGATCAGGTAGAGAAGGAGATCGCCTCCGAGAAAGTCGTTGTCGACAGTGAGACGGCCAACTTTCTCAAAGAGGTATTTCAGGACATGGAAGGACCTGCACTACTCCTGGAAGATTGTAGGACCAAGGTTCGTCTGCCAGCCAGCTATTTCGGTGATGATATCGACTAATCTATTCAGGCTGCGATTACACCAATGACCCCTCCCCTTCTTCCGCTCTCTCCGCCGTTCAGTCCTCAGAATATACTGGCTCAAGTCGAAGAGGAATTTCCACTCACGTCGACGCCGGAAGATCCGAACTTGCTTGAAGCAGCCAGGCTTGAGGCTCAAATCATGGACCAGGACGAAGTGGAAGCACGGGCGAGGCCAACAGTATCCGACAGTCTCGATACTTCATCTTCTTCACCATCCCAGCGAAAGATCAGACGATTGGACGAGCTAAAGATTTCCAGTCCTCTACTGCCGCTGGACCCCACAGAGCCACCGACCAAAAAAGCAAAGACTGTAGCCTTTTCGGATGACCTGGCCAGCTTCATACCATCGCTCGAGTCCAACGATATTGATGAGGACCCACATGAGGCTGCAGAAGATGCGTTGCATGCAGTCGCTGAGATGGTAGCTCCACTCGCGGACGTCACGCTCGGTCAAGCGGAAGACGAAGAGCTCATCGAGGTTGACACTACTATGAGAGTGCCAGTACCGGCGGTCGAAAAGGTCAGCCCAGTAGCACCATGGCACATGCATGTCGATAATCCGCAAAGTATCTTTCAGGAGGAGAAAGCTGGACTGGACAAGACCGAGAAGCAGTGGAGTGGTATCACCAGCCTGGAACGTCATCTGCAATGGAACGCTTTTCCCTCACGCCTCGGAAAGCCAAAGCCAGAGGGAGACTTTGACGATGGCTCACTTGCGAGATATATGGCCGAGCTGGATATTGAACGCGAAGCTGACATCTCTTCGATGGTCTGCAAGCAGGATGGTCTACGTATTCTCGATCTTGACGAGTACGATGATGACAATCTTGAACCAGCGTTCCGCGGGCTGGAAGGACACACAATCGACCTGCCATCTCGACCGGTGTCAGCAGTGCACCCACAACTTGCTCCAACCCTGCGGGAGCCTGCGCAAGTCGAGCAAGTCGAGCATGTCACGGAACGATTCACGAAGGAATCAGCTTTGATTGCACCAGCCTACCAGCCCCAAGTGACGGTCCCGCGAGAGCCATTGGAATTTTCCAGTCTCGATGCTCTTCTCAAGAAACGCAAAGTCCAGCTCAAGCAGAACTCTGCAGGTCCGAATGCTATCACAGACACTCAAAATCTCGGCCAAGGCGATCTGTCCGGTTTCCTGTCAATGCAAGGCATCACCGCATCCCTAAGCAAAACCTCTAGCAAGACAACTCCCATTGCTGCAGAACCTCTACCACCAACTCAACCACCTACCGCACCACAACCAGCACCACCATCTACCACACCCCAACCCTTCCCAACGCCATCAATCACCCACGACAATTCCCCCCTCCCAATCCTCATCTCAACCACACTCCTCACCAATCGCCCCCTAATCCGCTCTCTCAACCACCACCTCCCAACCCTCACCCTCATCGAACGCGACTACACCACACCTCACCCACCCACTCCAGAAGCCGACCTAACCCTCTCCCCCAGCACCGGCCTCACCCTCACAACCCTCCAACGCCTCAAACAGAAACCCCTCCCAGGAACCCGTCCCGATCCCAAGCATCCCACCTTTCGCACCCAGCTCCTCGTTCAAGCTCTCCGCTACGAAACCCTGCTCGTCTTCATCACACATCCTACACCCTCCCCCGCCCAAACTCTCGGAGCCCGCGACGCAGAAGCGATGGTGGAATTTACGCTTTTCACCACGACTTCCATCCCCGACACAGACGTACAGATCTCCCTCATCTCCACTCCACCGGGAGAAGATGGAACGGATGTTCTAGCGCAATGGATCGCCGCTGCTATCATCCGATACGCGCCGCGACTCGACCCTGGAATGACGGTCCTGCAAGATGAAACGTTGTGGGAACGATGGTTGAGGAGAGCGGGTATGAATGCTTTTGCGGCGCAGGTTGTGCTCGACTTGCTCAAGACGGGAAAGGGCGAGGAGGGAGGGGAAGGGGATGGGGACGGGAGTGGAGACTCGATGATGAGCGATGGTGGGGTGGATAGGAGATTAGGACTAGTAACGGGTTTGCCGGCGTTTGTGATGATGAGCGGGGAGGAGAGAGCAAGGAGGTTTGCGGCTGTGATGGGTGGGACGAGGGTGTTGGAGAGGGTTGGAAGGGTTGTGGATGGCAGGTGGAGGGATGGTGGGGGTGGTCGGGGTGGGGGGACGTGATAGAGATGTCGGGAGGATGGCTTGTGTTGTGGTCGGTATGACAGATAATGGACGACAGTAGAGGAATCATTGTTGACGGTGCACTGATGTCTTTTCAATTCCGAACTCGATCTAGTCCGCCCGCTGGAGGCGAGCAACTACTGCAACCAGTGCTACGCTGAGCTGAATTTGATGCCGTGTCCACTGACTGCATCGGCGGGTCGTCTCTGAAGCGCCTTAGATAGCTCCAGTCGACTCCTTCCTGCGGCGACCTCGCTCTCGCGAACGATTCGGAGGACAATCCCATTGACGCCTTTCTGGGTCGCTGGTCGCGAAAGTCGCTCTGCATATCGGTACAGGCGAAATGAAGATGTTCTGCATCTCAATCGTAGATCATCCCGCCAGCCCTTTAACATGGCCGAGCCACATGACTGTCCACGGTACCAGAGCCCTGAACTCGTTATCATGGTATATCGCTCTCATTTCACCCCGGATCACCACCCTCCTCGCCTCCCTCTTCCCCGTCCTCTCCCGCCTCCCCCACCACCCATCTGCTGCTCCTGCAACATTTGCAACTGCTGCGGACTATAATTTTCACTCCCCTGCGGCGGCATCCACTGCTGCTGATTCTGTCCTCCACTCGGTCCCTGCGGCGGCTGAAATCCCTGTCCAGGCTGCGGATTGGGACTCGCACTGTTGCCTCCGAATCCCCCACCCTGTCCAAACTGTCCCTGTTGTTGTCCAAATTGCCCTCCCTGCTGCGGTCCCATCCCTCCACCCCCACCACC
>AFIR01000895.1:0-13717 GCA_000223685.2 Zymoseptoria pseudotritici STIR04_4.3.1
GGGAGATGGGTGGGGTTGAAGGGGTGGGAGGGGGTGCGGGAGGAGGAGGTGGGGGGTTTGGAGAGTGTGGGCCGGGTGGAGAGGGGGTTATTTTTTGAGCA
The DNA here is from genome assembly GCA_000223685.2 of Zymoseptoria pseudotritici STIR04_4.3.1. NCBI lineage: Eukaryota > Fungi > Ascomycota > Dothideomycetes > Mycosphaerellales > Mycosphaerellaceae > Zymoseptoria > Zymoseptoria pseudotritici. Next base: position 102 of record AFIR01000895.1, read on the forward strand.
ACGAGACTGCACGATGCGACGTAGGCGTCTAGTCGGGAAGGGACTGCGTGGCTGCGTGCATCGTCAATTGGGGTTCGAATAAGGCGTGGGAGGGGCGTGTTTGTATATATGGGTCGGCTGGATGGACTGTGGAGCTTGCGAGTGGAGGATGTACAAACTCTTTTGGGTAGCCCGAGTAGGATTGAGTATTGTACAAATATGCGCAGATGCTCTGCAGTGAGTGTCGAGGTCGGCATACCACATACCTCTCCTATCGGTAGCTGGTTGGATATATATCTTGGCATGTGATTGGTTTCTTTCACGAGTTACCTGGTAAGTTCGTACCATACCATAATGATCCTTCGGGCGTGACTCTCACTCACCACTGCCGGTGCCATCGACATATTTCACAGTCACAAGGTATGTCACGAATGTAGAATCCAAACTCTTTTCCCAACAACATCCCACCAACACTCACCGCAACAGATTCAAAAAGTCAACATGCCATCCTCCTCCTCCCACACCGGCCTCCTCACCACAACTCCCCGTCTCAACCTTTCCTACCTCGAATCGAAAAACGATACGCATTACGACTTCATCGTCACCCTCTTCAATACCCCCGAATTTATCGCTTCGAATGGAGGGAAAGCGACGAGTATTGTTACAAGGGAAGCGGCTAGGCAATGTATCGAGAAGAGATTTGAGGCGGAGTATGGGAGGAATGGGTTTGGGAGTTATTTACTTTCGCTTCGACCGCCCCCTTCGGTCGAGGAAGGGGATTGGGAGGAAGGGGAGGAAGGGAAGGAAGGGGAGGAGGCTTACGTTGGCACGATCTCCCTCAACCTCGGCCCTCCTCCCAACAATCCGACGGTTCCGGACCTGGCTTTCGCGATTCTACCAGCGTTCATGAGGCGAGGCTTCGCGATTGAGGCTTCACGGGGTGTGTTGGAGTTCGCGGAGAGGGAATTGGGGGTTAAGGAGGTGGTGGGACTTTGTGGAGTGGGGACTTTGGCGAGTAATGGGGTCTTTGAGAAGTTGGGGTGGAGGGATAAGGTAAGAAATCGAAGTGGAGGAGTCCTGCCGGGGCGTCCTACACATTTTGATATGTTTATGATATTTGCTGACCTTGTACGTTTTGATTGACAGGGTGCGTGGAAGTTGAAGGGGTTTGGAGGGGAGAAGGGGGAGGTGTCGAGGGTTTGGGTGAGGAGTGGGATGGAGGGGGGGTTGGAGGGGTGGGGTTTGGTTTGTGTTGATTGAATGTATGGATTGGATCGCGGGAATGGAGGACGGCGCTGAAGAGTGAGGAGAGGAGCTCTGTACATTTGAACGCTTCCTGGGAGTGTCGTAGTGGATGTTCGCGGACCGCCATGAGGTAGACCTGTCATTCCCCTTGCCCATCTATCTCCTTTGCAGCCCCTTCACTCCGGATCGAATGTTCGGATAGTGTTTTTCTTGTCGGAAATCCTTGCCTCACAAAGAGCTTATTACGTGCACCTATTCCGCTCCTGCCCTCCGATACTTACACCTTCCATCATCTCTACAAAATCCGACGCCCCTGAGAAGGAGGTAGTTGTCGATGTGCCTCTTCCCCGTCCTGCGTACGCGCCCTTTTGCCGAACCGATTGTCTTCTGGGCGTCTGGGACCGTAGGTACCCATCACCACCTTCACATAATGCTCATTGGCGTAGAGCCTGTTCCACAACGGCTTGTCTTTCATGATACCTTTCATCCTCTCCTTCGTATTTTCCGATATGTAATATCTGCCTCCCGCTGCGAAAGGCCCGGATTCGATATTTGCAATGAAGATTTCGGCTAGGTTGATGTGTTCGACGTGTTCCAGAACGTGCGCCCGAATACTTTGGAGGAATCTTTCATAGGCCGGCTGTCCCAATTCGGGAATGTCGTACTGCCGAACATCAGCACGATGCGAGATCTACCCGGAGGTGAGAGGGTTGAACTTACCTTGTCGACAGCAACCATCAGATGAACGGCATTCGTTCCCATCGAGAAGATCGCTTCAGCCTCAGTCGTGTCGGAATCCGACTTGCTCAACCATGGGATGCGAAGTTCGTAGAAGTGGCGTAGCATGGCATCCACGACTACTTCGTTTTCTTCCAGAGTAATCGTACTCGACTCGGACTCTTGAAATCCCCTTGTACAAGCGGCGTGAAAGAATGGACTTTTAGGACAGACTACGCTTTTGTGCACTTTGAAGGTCTTCGTCGTAGTAACGACGTCCAAATCTGACCACTCGCCAGTCTCGTACATGCTGCAGTCTGATTAGTTGGATCATAGCGCCTATTTGGAGAAATTTCGGTGTCGTACTGCTTTAACGCCGACAATGAAGCTTTCTCACGAGGGTGTAATATTGATGCCATGGTGCAGAGTGTTTGATCGTGTCGAAGAATTACAGACACGCGGAAGAGAGAACGCGTTTGGGCGTGAGTGGATCTGCAGGGCACCCCTGACTCCGATGAGATTGGTGTTTTCGACCAACACGCGCGGCATAGCCGCTGGTTGCACAAGACATGATGTTTGTGGTCGAACTGGAGAGTTCACCGATGTTGGAGTTGCACTTGCCTAGCTATGCAGTCAAATGCGGGAAAGTGCTGCATCGGCTGACTCGCACATTCAACTCGCCTCCGGTCCGAAGTTGAGCGAGCCACAACCATCAAACGCCGGTGCGGCGGTTTTGAATCCATCAATTCAAGCAGTGATCGAACATTGTACATTATCCAATCCAAGCCTCCCTCACAACCCCCCTCTTCGTCCACCCATCATACTCCACCCAACCCACTCTCTTCCTTCTTCCACTTCCCTTCTCGACCAGCCGTCCCGGATTAACAACATGACATCCCTCATACGTGATACAAAACGCAGCCTCCTCAGCATCCGCCAGGACCAACGTATGCGGTAGCGGATAGAGCGACAGTGCACTAGGCGCGTAGTCCCAGTGTACCGGCCGGATGGTTTGCGGAAAAGGTGAGAGCGTGGACTGAGGTAAGAGGGAGAGGATGAGACGTTTGGCGGATGAGAGGGAGGTGGACTCTGGTGTTGCTGCGAGTGGGGCGGGCAGGGGTACGGGTGTGTTTTCGGGGATGTAGTCTTCTGTCGAGGGGAGAGCGCCGGACATGGTGATATCGTTGTCGGCGTCGGTGTGAGGGTGCTGGCTTTCTCCATCCTGTACAGCTTGGCCGATGCGGATGGCATTTCGACGGAAGCGGGAAGAGATGTCGTCGCGAAATATGAGGACTTCGTGAGCTGGGCCGAAGAGGCTTAGGCGAGCAGGGTTTGAGGTCCAGATTGCTTCGCCGTCGACTTCGCCTTTCTTCGTGGCGCCTAGTTCAGTTTTTGCTGTTGCAAAGGCCCGGCGAATGCGGTTTGTGAAGAGCTCTGGCACGCCTTCTCGAGGGATGAGAGTGCTTGCTCCAGCACTGAATGATGATGCCCAAGGGTCGTTGTCGCCGGGGACGAAGACCCAGGTGGAGCTGCGGAGGAGCGTTGGAAAGTCGGCAAGCAGAGCTGCGAGTTCGTTGAAGAGCTCTTTGTATTCGATCGAGCCTGTGCCTGCACCGGCCATTACGGCCTTGCTGGAGAAGTCGCCTGTGAGGATGAAGGCCATGGGTGGCTGTTCTGCTGCAGCATACTGCTCGAGAACTTTCCGGAGGGCGACGAGAGTGGACGGCTGATCGAGCGTGACTTCTGAGAGGATGACCGTCTTTTGAGATGTGGTTGTGTTGGTCTCGGCTTCCGGTCCCATGAGCCTGCGTTCCAACTTCTTCATCCGGGCTCCAACTGCTCGATCCGAGCCTTGACCAAGGAAGTCGATCCAGCCAAATCCTCCGCCTTGATCTCCTGATGCGAGATTGATGCCGAGAGAGACATCGCGCTTTTCGACGGGCGGTCCGCCAATCTCGAATCCAACGAATCTTCCTCCAATCGATCCTCCAACGCCTCCTGTATTACCCAGTCCGCTTGATCCTGCTCCCGCCCAGTCTTCCTCGTACACTCCATCCACCAACACGATCATTCCCGGACAGAAGTATGCGTCACTAACGCTGCCTCCGATCGGAGTTGCATGTTGGAGGTCTAGAGATATACTCCCGCTAAGATCGTTCAAAGCCAGCGTTCCTGTCGGTGCGATCACAAGCATGCCCAATAACGTATGTGAACTTCCCCCTCTTCCCAAGAGGTTCGCAATCGGCGTCAACTTGTAGAACTCTCTCGCCGCTGCATCCTTCCCTTTTCTTCGTGCCACTCCATTGTTCTGTCCCGCTGAAAAGCTCGGTGCCTGAAAGATCGGGTTCCGCTGTAGTCGTTGCTGAATAATGTTGTACCTTTCCTTGAACACCCTCGTCTTATGTGACGGCGAAGGAAACATGCTCGGCTTTGTTGAGATTGACAGAAAATGTTTCTTGTCAACATCGTATGTGAATCGCGGCTGGTCGAATGCAGACACCACTTTCAGCCAGCTCCGAGCATCTCGTCCTTCTTCTTCTCCCTCCTCTTCTCCTTGTGAGTCCACTCGCAGGCCACTCAGTCCAAAACTACTCCCTTTTCTTTCGAGTTCCGGCCGATTGGTCAAGTCAACCGCACTGTCGTTGCCAAACGCAAAGCTTGTCTGCCGGCTCAGACTCAGGCTATTCGGTCCTCCGCTCTTTGCTGCGCCAATTCTTCCTCCGACCATGCTGCCCTCCAAGGTTCGAAGTATCGTCTTGAGTCGGTCGCCATCTTCTACAATCACTGGTCCCGTCTCGGCTTTCCATAGCTTTGCAACTTCTTCGAGGACCTTTTCTCCAGTCCCTTCCTCTCGCCAGCTGGATCCGCAATGTCGTCCAATGAAAGTTGAGAGCGATTGTAGAGCTGTGGAGTGGAGTGTGAGATTGTGCTTCTTCGTGAATGTACGGAACGCGAGAGGCCGTAAAGTCGGTGGAGGGAGGAGAATCGGGAGTATTGTCGAGACCGAGGGTTTGAAGGCTGGCGGAGGAGGGATCGGTCGTGCGGCGGCGTTGTTGGGAAGAGGATGGAGCGGTGTCGCGAAGGCCGGCGAAGAGGAGTATGCGGTGGTATCGGTCGCCATGTCGTGAGTAGTTGGAGAGAGAGAGTGTAAGGTAGTCGAGCAAGTTCGCTGCCTTTCACATGTCGTCGAGAGGTAGAGTGGGATGTCAATCTAAAGTTTGACGCGTTCCTCTCCCAGTTCGACGCGACATGGTCCGAGCTCAATCGGAAGTACCTTACCACGAGCCAACTTCTTTTGCGACACTGCATCCTTACCAACATCAACCACCAAAACCTCCAGCCACTCTCCCGAAAGCGCATCATCACCATGGCCGACGGAGAACCGACCGCCAACATGGCGCCCGAAGACAACTTCCCCGAAGCCGGTCTGGGAGCAAGACTCGATCAGCTGAAAGCTGAAGCGACGCAGCAATACTCGTTGAAGAACTACAGCGCCGCGGCCGAAGCATACAGTGAGGCGGCAGAGGTTCAAGATCAAGTCAACGGAGAAATGTCATTAGAGAATGCCGATGTACTTTACCAGTACGGCCGATGTTTGTATCATCTCGCGGTGTCGCAGTCAGACGTGCTGGGTGGGAAGGTCGCGAGCCACGAAGAGCCGAAGAGGAAGAAGAGAAAGGTTACAAAGTCGAAGGATGACGCTGGCGAGGGTAGCAGCAGCTTGATTGGGGATGCGATCAAGTCGGGGGAGCAAAAGCTGGCGGAGGATGTGGTTGAGGCCGCCGTGGAGAACAAGGACAGCATCAAGAAGGAGGACGACACAACCAATAAGCCTTATTTCCAAATCACAGGCGATGAGAACTGGACAGACTCGGAAGACTCGGATGCTGGTGATGGCGAGGGTGAGGCTGGCGAGGCCGAAGAAGAGGACGACGACTTTCAGACAGCCTATGAGATTCTCGACATGGCGAGAGTTCTGCTGTCACGCAAGATCGCAGCGATCGAGGAGTCGAAAGTTGCCGCGAAGTCATCAACAGAATTGCGAATCTTCCGCGAGCGCCTGGCCGATACCCACGACCTTCAAGCGGAGATCTCTCTCGAGAACGAACGTTTCACAGACGCCATCTCCGACACGCGCGACTCTCTCACCCTCAAACAGACACTCTACCCTCTCGAGTCCAGTCTTGTCGCGGAAGCACACTACAAACTCTCTCTTGCACTGGAATTTGCCAGTGTGACCTCCACTTCGGAGAACGCTGACGGCGGCGAGACCGTGGCGGAAGTGAACGAGGAGATGCGAGGCGAGGCAGCTCTGGAGATGGAGAAGGCAATTGCATCATGCAGGGCGCGAGTCGCGAAGGAGGAGGCAGCACTGGCTGAGCTGAAAGACGAGAGCAAGCTGAAGGATGCCAAGGCCGACATCAAGGATGTCAAGGAAATGGTAGCAGACATGGAGCAGCGACTGGAAGACCTCCGCAAGCCAGCGAAGAGTTTGTCGGCGTTGCAAAGTGGTGCCTTGGGTCCGATGGGAGATGGAGGTGCCGACGCAGCGCTGCAAGGTGTGTTGGGTGCGATGCTGGGAGAGAGCAAAGCGGATGCGCAGAAGCGATTGGCGAATGCAACGGCGCAGGCGAATGATCTGACGGGCATGGTGAAGAAGAAGAAGGCAAAGAATGTCGAGCCAGAAGTCGAGGGCAAGGGCAAGAGAAAGGCCATTGATGAGGTCGACGTCGCGGATGGTTTCGGGACGAGTGGCAATGCGAATGGCAATGGGAAGAAGGTGAAGTTCGAGGAACAGGACGTTCAGCCAATACCGGAACCCAAGGATGGGATATGAAGGCAGGAGGGTTTCCGAGAAGGGTTTCGAGCATGGCTTTGTCCTTCCTCTTTTGTGGCAACGAGGCGCAATAAACCACACCGTGAGAGCAGCTGCGACGGCAAGCCTGGCAACGGGTGAAGTCCACGATCCAGGGAGGACGATATCTTGCAAACAGTTTGTATGATGTGAGAGATACCCAATATGCCTTACCTTACTTTCTAGATTTCTTTCTAGATCTCTTCTCTCTTCCATATGGGCTCAATGCGCTCGGTTGGCTACTTCCCTTTTTCCCTGAACACGGGGCCTTGCGCGTTTGTCGACGCAGCTGCCCGAAATGCGTGTGTGACCAAACAAAAAACTTCATCTCCTTTCGTCTTCTCTTCCACTCACCATTTCCTTTTCCCATTCCCTCGACTCAGAACGACAATACAACGACCTCGATTCTTTCTCACTTCTCCTCTCCACTCCGTTCACCCACATTCGCTCGTAATCATTATCCTCAAGACATTCCTCACGTCCCACCCAAGTGCGACCACGACCTCCTCAACCAGCAACATGCAGATCATCGCCATCACCGCCGTGCTGGCTTCCGCCATCCTCTCCGTCACCGCGGCACCACCTCTCCGTCGCGACGAGTGGCAGCCAGCCGATCCAAACCAGGATCCACCTCAAGTCGCCAACGTGCCTTCGATCACTTCGACAGCGACAGTCTCATCGACCTCCATCGATAACGCCGTGACCGACTCCTCGTGGGAACCCGCCGACGACCAGACCTGCATCTACCTGACCAACGCCATCGGCTGGGACGGTGAAGGCCAGAACCTATGCAACCCGAGCGGACAGTGCGGTAAGCATCCCTTCTCAAATACCATAATCGACGAACACTTCACTTACTCACTCTCCCACTCCAGCACCCAAACTTCCCGACGGCCTCACCTCCCAAGTCCTCTCCGCCGGCCCCTCTTCGAATGAGATCTGCTTCCTCTACACCGACGAGAACTGCCAAGGTCAACAATCTCAACCCCTGATCTACCCCGGCTACTCCAACCTCCAGGACATCGGCTTCGACAACACCGCGAAGAGTTGGATGTGCTACAAGATGCAAGGTGTGCGTTTGACCGACGGCGAACCTTCCGAGTCGGTGGTGACGTCTACCGTGAATGGGTTGGTCGCGGAGCAGACGACACCAGGTGGATTGCCAGTCAGCTCGGGGAACGGAGTGCCTACTCAGCAGATCGAGTCGACTACGCCGGGGGGTCTGCCGCACAGCACGATTGGCGCGAATCAAGCGGAGGTCACTACTGTTACCATTCCTGGCGATGCGACGACTGCAGACGACGGCTCGGTTGTCCAGCCTACTGACGTCTCCTCTACTGAGTCTGATGATCCCACCAACACGGCAGACTCGGACGGCTCGCCTACCGCGGACCCGACGACCGACGACGGTGCCAGTGAGACAGATAGCGCTTCAGCTAGTGCAGGGCCAACGACAGACGACGAGGCCAGCGAGACGGATAGCCCTTCATCTACCCCTGACGACTCTTCGTCTCTCCCAGATGATGCACCCGCCTCTACCTTCATGGTGAGGAGTGTGACCCACACCTACGCGGATGGTGAGACGGTTTTCACGACTTTGTGAGCTCGACACTTACGGCCACGTCTGCGCCGGCGAGTTATGTCTCGAAAGGAGGGGAAAGTGCACTGAAGAGTGCTGCAGCAAATTTTGAAGCAGGCTGCCGACGAGTCGGCAAGCTACCTCAGATACGATGGTCTAGCTTTCTAGTACCTGCTGTGTTCTCCTTTGCTCTATAATCTTCATCTCCTCGCGTAATGTACATGCGCTGCGCTATGCCTCCGTTGAGCACATCGAGCACACATCTTACAATGAATTCCCACCTCTCTCTCTTCATCCAACAACCTCCTCCCCATCAACTTCCACATTCCCCTCATCCGTCACCATCGCAACCTCACTTCCCAAATCCGCATCTCCACCCTCCTTCTTTCCCTTCAACCCGACACTCACCTTCCTCCACCCCTCCCTCTCCCCTTCGTCCTTGACAAACTCCACCGTAGGAAAGTAATGCTCATTCCTCTTCAGTGTCGCCACCCAGGGGACATTATCAAACGTCATGACCTTCAACCGAAAATAACTATTATCCTCAATCCCCTCGACCTCCCTCTTGAAATCCTCAATCGTCTTGACCGGTCGTCCATTCACCGCCATGATGAAATTCGTCGGCGCGAGACCATACATATACGCCGGACTTCCGCGGAAACGGGCGGAGACGTAGATGTCCGAGTGCAATTTGCTGATTTGTTGGCGTACGGCGTGGTGAGGACGGTGGAGAATGGCGCCGCAGAAGACGAGAAGGTGAGATGTTTCGAGGGATTCAGTGGGGACGGTGGGAACGGTGAGGGTGAGGGGTTGTTGGGCGCGGATGACGTGTGCGGTGAGGGAGGGGGAGGTGTACATCAGGTCCATGTCGGAGACGCGGGTGATGAGACGGTCGTTGAGGGTGAGGATGATGTCGCCTTCTTCGAAAGAGGTGGTGTTGGATGCTGAGGAGGTGGAAGCAGGGAGGTCTTGGTCGGCGGCACCGGCGTCGGCGTCGACTTTGCGGACCATGAAGAGTTGGTGGCGTTGGGGGTCTTCGCGCTCGACGCGCTCGATCCATTCTTCCGAGACGCCCATGATGCGGGATTGGGACATTTGTACGGTTTGCGTTTCGAGATTGAGGATGCGGAGGTTGGGTTTTGCGCCGCTGCGGACTTGTTCGATGACGGGGAGGAGGGCGGGGACGGCGAATCCGAGGTGGTATTCGACGTCTTTACTGTTGTGAGGGTTGCGCTCACCCAAGTAGGTCAGCCAAAGAGCTTGCACGGTGCCGTCCTCAGCGATGAGCACACCACTGCCGCATTGACTGCTGAGGGAAGTGTCCACAGTGATGGCGTCAAGATTGACGGCACGGTAGCGAGGTGTCGAAGCGCTGGCAGGAATGGCAACAGTCGTAATGTCGGTAACAGCAGTCTTCGCCACAACAGGTCGCAGATTCTGGTTGAAGCCGAAGAAGATGGTCTCCTCGCCCTGCTTGATCGATTTCGTGGCGAGTTTGGCGGACTTCACAGGAGCATCGACCAACTTGGGATCATACTGGATGATGGCGTAATTCTGAAGAGGATGAAGGAAGACCACTTTGCCCTCCACGATGATGGAGTCGGCGATGGTGATCGAGATGTCGCACATGTCGTAGGGAACGATCGCCCGAGACACCACCACCAGGCCCTTCTCCGCATCAATCACCAGACCGAAGCCAATCTTTCGTGCTTTCGGGAAGCCATCAATCTTGACGGGCAAGCTGGTGGATACGCGGACGAAAGACTGAACGATGGACACAGCAGCCTTGTGTTGCGCGCCCTCCATGGAGATGAAGTTGGCTTTTCTCGGCACTGGGTCCGCTGGTGGAAGAGGCTCGCTCAAATCGGTAAAGTCCCACAGACCAGTCTCGTCATTCCGCACAGCCATTCGCATGTTCTTATGCCAATGGCGGTCAACAAGCATGATGCTGGTGTTGAGGGTATGCATATCGCGGAGGTGCTTGTAACGCACAACCACCCTGGCACGATCAGGGATGTTTTTCATCACTTCGATAAATGTGTCGAGGTCGGGCGTGGGCTTCTGGTCGATGGACTGCACGAGCCAGCCGTATTCTGATCCGTCGAAGCGAAATGATCCTGATGCCTCACAGCAGTACACTCCAGCATCCTGGATTGCAACCGCGTACAGACGTGCTTGTTGGTAGGACAGGTTGTGGAACGATGCTCCTGCAACTGACACGAATCGATCCGGCGTGATAGCGTGGAGGTCACCCACACTCAGCTCAACCTCCATGTCCTCTCCTCCGCGTTGAATCAACAGCTTGACCTGGCCTCCCACGCTGCTGTCGAGGATATCGTCCAGGCGCACGAACTGTGTGAGCAGCTCACCATTGACCTTCAACAAGACATCTCCTTCCTCGAGTTTTTGATGTCCAGGCCCTTTTGGTAGAACGACCTCTGCCACCAGCATACCCGTCTCTTTGGGGAACTGCTTTCGCACTTGGTCCTCCCATTTGCTGGTCAGTCCCAATCTCCGACACTCGTCGAATGCCTTGAGTATCCACTGTGTCTGGATCGTTCCTCTTTCGACAGGCTTCCCAGCTCTTATACACTCCAGTGCTCGCAGTGGTCTGTCCAGGGGAAGGAAGTAATCCGTCGCAGCTCCATCGGCTCTTCCACCCGCCTGTAGCGCCACTGCAAATCCATCAATGTTCACCACCGGCGAGCCTGAAGATCCACCCGAAGCCGCCGCCGCAGCCTGAATGTAGTTCGTGTTGAAATCACTGTATCCCTCTCCATACTCCGGTGCATTTCTATCCAATCTTGAAATCACACCCGACAGGATACTGAGCTTTTCACCGGCGTCGTTTCCCACCACTCTGATTTCTGATCCAACTTTTGCAAGGTCCGGTCGCAGGACGAGGGAGGCCAATGGCATGTACTTGATCGCCTTGGGGTCGAAGCGCAGGATACCAAAGTCGTGGACGGGATCGCGGTAGACTGGGTAGACATCGCACTCCTCGTGGTTGTCGAAGATGCAGTAGCCCCAGAACGGCCCTGCTCCTACGACGTGGCGGTTGGTGAGAATGTATCCGCGCTCGGCATCCACCACGAAACCCGTCGCCTCGCTTGAAATGGCCGAGTCGGTGTCGAAAGAGCATGTTTGGCAGAAGTGAATGCTTACGACATTGCGCACGACCTTTTCAATCGTCGCCTGCCATTCTGCTGTGTCCGCCGTTGCTATGGCTGGTATCAAGGGACCCTCATCCTCGTCCATCTCATCCTGCTCAGGCGAATCGTAGCCATTCGGGGTATCCGCAGCAGAGGTCACCACGCCATTGTCCAATCCTTTTGAGCTCCCATTTTCCATATCTGCAGGTTCCGGTCTTCGCACTTGTTTTGCGGGTCGGTCTGAGGCAGTGGAAGTCGGAGGCTGCTTTCGCTTTGGGGTGTGCTCCATTGCAAGGGATCGGGAGGTGGGTAATGTAGGTCTATGGCGAAGGTAACGCAGAGATCTGGAGATGTGTTGGCTGTTTGCGTAGGACGATGTATGCGATGCGCGGATCGGGTGAGGTCGTGCGAGATGGTCGTTGCGCAGCAGATGTGCTGTCGAGTATGTCGATGTCGAAAAGGTGGAAGTCGTCAATGATCGGAAGGCAACGTTCCAAGACAGCGATGAGAGCGTCCGACGGCAGGCACTACCAGCGAGCATATAGACAGGCCGAACCTAGGTGTCTTGGTCGTCGTCCTGGACTGAAGGAGGAATTCGCAGAGCTTGGCTGGAATTGCAGTGACTTTGATGGAGGACTCAACCGAAGTTTGAAGCGAATCCTCCTCCCGACTTCACCTCACAAACATCTCTTCTTTCTAACATCACGACGTGAACGCTCATCAGAAACTAAATGTACAGCATGCTCTGCACCTCCGAAAGACGACCGCAATCGGCAGATGTGTGCCAGAGCACTGATGACATGAGATCTAACCATAGGTTCTTCTGACTTGCGGCTCGATGGACATTGGATGACGGGACTCAAATGGGACGAGAATGAAACTTGAGAGGGCAGCAAAGAACCATGTCCATTCTGATTGTCAAAGGTAAGCCGTCATCAGTAACCTGGCTGATCTCCTCCTCGGTCTCCAGCCAAAGTCTCCCTCACAGTTGAAAACTCCAACCCGCATCTTCGATCGGTTTCTCTTTGATTACACACAATACTTCTTGCCGTCTGGCGCCCCAACATCTTCGCATTGAAGACCTCGGCAGCAGCTACCGCAAGGTTCTGGTTCATGTGTAATTAGTATCATTGCTGCCTGAAGGCTTGTTAATAGGCACACGTACGGCCACGGGGAGCGCAGCCGTCTTCTGCGATACCTCCGTCGTTTGGGTTCCGAGCGTTGATGCTCAAGCCGTTGACGCCGAGAGCGACGGCGAGCGCGAGGAAGGCGTAGATCTTCATCCTTGATGTTGTTGTAGCTTGATGTTGTTGTTGTAGCTTGATGTTGTTGTAGCTCGAGTGAGGGTTGTCGACAGAGTGGGCACCGGCAGGTAGCACGAGGTAATGCTGTCAAGTGTGGACGGAGGTCGTTCTGGATGAGAAAGACGAAGATAAAGGCGGGCAGCACTGCCACATTATATAGACTCATCACACATCGCAATGCCGGCCATCTCACATCAAATACCATCAAATACCGGACACGAGGTCGTAGGCCTGTCTGCGAGAAAATCGTCTCACCATGGCCTGTTGATGTCCTTGTCTTGTCAATATGTATCGCATTGAATCGTTGACTGATAGGTGGGCTTGGTTCTGCGATTCCGCAGCTTCCGGTACGACATGTAGACTGCATACAGGGATAGCGCGAACGGTCGACAAGTCCATCTACCCTGCTTGAGCACATTTCGGCAGTTGATTGAGAGATCGCATTGGTGCGATGAGGCCGTTGACATGCCCAAGGGGCTATGCACTACCGTACTTCTTGCTTTTGGTTCAGGTGTTGTACGCCGGCATTGATCCGAAAGCATTTACCGATAGCTGGGCTTCTGCCATTCCGCAGCGTTCCAAAGGCAAGGATTGATCCGAAAGCATCTACCGATAGCTGATTCTGCGATTCCACAGCTTCCGGTACGCCAGCATCAATCCGAAAGCATTTACCGATCCGATAGCTGAGCTTGGTTCTGCGATTCCGCAGCGTTCCGCAAGGGCATTGATCCGAAAGCATTCACCGATAGCGGGGAATCCATGGTTCTGCGATTCCGCAGCGTTCC